>PJEM01005320.1:88887-132807 GCA_004023845.1 Helogale parvula
GCAGGGGAGGTCAGAGAAGCCAGTGGGCAGTAGGCTAAGATGTTCAGGAGAATTGGGACAACTTACAGTTTCTTCTTTCTTCTTCTTTTAAATTCTTGGCTAGGCTCATAACTACTGCTGATAGCCATCTCTTAGCACAAGGGCCATTTCCTCTCTGTTTGGGAAACTCAGGAGTCCAGTGGCTTTGACTGAGCGGTCTGGGGAGAACTGGGAGTAAGGTACCCCCTGGACACCTTCCCCAGGGAACTCTGTGGTGTAGCACTTACTACCGCAATCAGCTCCAACTTGAATTTCAGAGGAAATGGGGAAAGAATAGAACGCTCTCTAACCCCTGTGGTCCCTGCTCTGTATCGGTTTTCTGATTTAATGCTTGCTGCTGGCCTGCAAGGTGAGTACGATTAATGCCATTTGTCAGCCAGTGCGACCAAGGTTTGATGAAATGCCCTGCCCAGGGACAAGTGACAGAATAGGGACCCGGGAGCTCCGAAGACCCTGGTTTGCTGCTGTAACCATGTGCCTCCCCACCGGTCGCTTCCAGCTTAGACACATCATGTACCTTCTCTGGGTTTCCCCATCTGCAAACCAAGGAGCTAAAAGCTAAGTGAGAGGGTCGCCTCCTGCCCTGATTCAGAAGTGTCCCAGACGGCCATGGGTGGGTGCAGCCGGCGTGGCCTGGGCCCACAGTGAGTGCTGGCAAGAGATGACAATTGAAGTGGCTTTCAGCAAAGAAGCCAGCCTGTCACAGGCTGGAGGCAAGACCTAAGCATGTGAGACACCGCCGGCTCTCCCTGCCACCAGAGGGGACGGGGACAGCCCGTGTCTGGTCTCCTTGGGTCCCTACCCCCACCCTTAGGGGTGTCTTCTAACCAGGGCACAGACTCCACAGAGATTAGGAGTACGTGCTCAGACACACACACAGACTTTGCAAACAATGCAGGGAAATAAAGTTCTCACAGGAAACATTATCATACTGACTCACGACAGACCCATCCATAAAACAAACTCCTGGTACCTGGGGCCGGCTCAGGGACAGCGGCCTGGGAGATAGCAGGCCCACTCTCCCCTGGGCCCCGGAGGAAGTGGGTGCCGCCGGGGGGAAGGGCAACTTCCCCTCACTGCTCCGACACTGGCCTGGGATCTGAACTATTTGTCAAAAAGAGGAAAAAAAAAAAGGATTATTTTTAAAAAGAAGCACAAGCCCCAGAGCATGATGGCCTCTTCGCCTTGTCACAAGAGCTCTGTTGCAAAAACGTCTCTTAACACCGTGCTGTTTTGCAAGTCATTCGCCATGCCAATGCACAAAACATTACCGTCTCCAGGGGCCTGTGTCTTCATCAGCCCTTGCTTAGCAAAGCAGGCTTGACTCCCGCCAGTGTGGTAGGAGATTTTGCTCCAAGTCTGTTTTCATGAGAAGGAAGCTTGATGCATCTTCCAGACACCAGATGGGCAGGTCTCTTACTTGTTTGGAGCCTCAGTTTCCTCATCTGCAACACGGGAATAGTCACGAGAATGAAAGTAAGAAGATGTATGTTTACCACATGGCACCGTCTTTGTTTTCTTGACCTTCTGTGCGAAGCAGCCCATAAAAGTGACTTGGGAATCTGAAGACCCCCATCCAAGTGTTGATCCTACCCCTTTCCTTACTCCTGGAATGATTAAGCCTGGGCCCTGTCCATACCTCCATCTCCAACTCTGGAAAAGCAAGGGGTCTAATCAGCCCCGATCTGCCTGACTCCCAGGGTGTGACATAGTTGTGAGGGGAGCTGGCTTGTCAACTAGGCTTAAGTACCAAGGCGATCACTGGGGCCTGGGGCATTTGGGTTGCTGCAGTCCTGCCTGAGCCCTGGCCATTTTTCCATCCTAGAACAAGAATGATACGTGTGCCTGGGATCTTCCCTGAGAGGGAAGAGGGTCAACACCCTGCTCTGGTTGTGGGGAAGAAATTGGGTCACTACTGGGAAGGGTTCGTACCCTTCTCCTTCAGGCCCTGGCAGACCCTAGTCTCCCCCGGGGGCACTGCCAGCCGACCTCCAATCCCAGGTACACAGCATGGTGTTGGCATGTCACCTGTCCTCGGGCCACACCTGGTACTAAGGCCCTGGTGAACTTGCTCCTGGCCTGCTCTCTCCATCCATTCCCCTGCATGGTGACCATGGTGCTCTCTCAAGAACATACTCTGACCAAGTCACACCTCTGCTATGAAACCCTACAGTGGCTGAGGCCCAAACTCGTTATTTTGGCCCTCAAGGTTCTTTAGGGTCTGGCCTCTCCTGAGCTCACCGGCTTCCTTCCCTCCCCCCATTTCACTTACCCACCCTATGCTCTAGACTCGCTTAAAGACCCAGAGTTTCCTAATCCTGCCATGGTTTCACATCTCAGCACCTTATGCATGCTCTTCTCACTGGTGGGTTGTTCCTTCTGTCATCTTCTAACAAACTTCTGTTCATCCTTCAAAGCCCAACTTTAATGTCCCCTTTTCTGTCAGATAGCCCTAAACCACCTTCCAGACAGTTCCTTTCTGTGCCCTGTCCCTCCTTCTGGCGTCAGCCATCACACCATCTTATCATTTACTTCTTTATAAATCTGTCTCCTGCCTGGGACCACAAGCTTAGTAGGTTAGGAATTGATTTCTGAGTACTTTGTCTCAAACTCTTAAAATTTCTTCACCACATTTAGGAAATTTCCACTGCACCCCACCCACAGCATGGTGACTGTATCAACTGCTGCTGTTTGAGGAATCTCTGAGGGTGCTCAGATTTACAACCAAGCGTCCTTCAAGCCAGCCAACACTGCCTTGAACCTTTAGTAGCTTGTTTTTCTACCAAATAGATGCCAAACAGGTCTGCAGGGGCCAGCGCGCTAATGGCAGCTAACGTGTGCCTGCATTTTTAAACGGTTTTAATGTGTAACTTTCATTCTTCCCGGGGCGATATTTTCTAGGCAATAGAGGTATTTTGTAAATAACACACTTCTTTTGTGTCGGAGGTAAAGCAGGGAATGAAAAGCCAACACACCACCGGAAGCACGCGTGTTTTGCCAGCCCCTAAGTCAGCTCAGAGGAGGAGAAATAGGATGCATTTCAGCCCTAAGGAATGAATGCCTCGGGATGTGTGTCTGTCAGGCAGAGTCGTCTGCAGTACTTCCTAACAGTCTTGACCTGTCCCTGGCAGTGGGGAAGGCTAATTAAAGGAAATAAAAGACTAGTAGCCAGGAGATTCCAATGTGCTGGAAAAACAAAGGCAGCCAACCTGCAGACTGCGAAGTCAGCTTTCTGCTTGGGCCCTGTCTGGCTCCCCCTCCCATCCAGCCCAACACTCTTTCTTTTCTTGGCCTGATTTGCCACAAGCAACACCTACTTGTCTCTGTTCACGCCAAGGGAGAACATGCAGGGCAAGGCAGCTGACCGCAGTGGCTCAGGGTGAGGGCAGGGAGATGCAAATTAAACTACTAGACACCTCTATTCCTCCATCAGAATGACTAAAATGAAAAAGGCTGACCTGGGGCACCTGGGTGGCTCAGTCAGTTGAGCATCCAACTCTTGATTTCAGCTCTGGTCGTGATTCTAGCATCATGGGATCAACCCCTGCGTTGGGAAAATGTATAGCCTGCTTGGGATTCTCTCTTTTTCCATCCCTCTGCCCCTCTCCTGCTCCTGCTCTCTTTACATACATTTTTTAATTTAATAAATAAATAAAAATAAAAAGGCTGACCTTAGCAAACGTTGGCGAGGATGTGGAGCAACTAGAATGCTCATATGCTTCTGATGGGAATGTAAACTGATGCAGTACGGCACTTATAAGGTCAAACACACACCTGACCATATGAGCCAACCATCCACTCCTAGGTACTTTCAAAAGTGAAATGAAAACATGTAGCTACACAAACATCTGCACAGGAATGTTCAGAGCACCATGATTCACATAAACCCAAAAGTAGAAACCACCGAAAAGTCCATCAACAGATGAATGGATGCAACAACATGTGGTCTGTCCCTACGGGCTACAAAATGTGGACTATTATTTGGCTGTGAAAAAAGGAACAAAGTACTGATAGATGTTATAACATGGACCAACCTTGAAATTATTACGCCAAGCAAAAGAAGGGAGTGACAGAAGACCACATATTGTAAGATTTCACGTACATGAAATGTTCCCAGTAGGCAAATCTATAGAGACAGGAAGTAGATCGGTGGTTGCCAGGGTCTGGATGGAGGAGAGAAAGAGGAGTGACTACTAAAGGGTAGGGCATTTGTTTTTTGGGGTGCTGAAGACGTTCTAAAATTGACTGTGGTGACAGTTGTACAACACTGTGAATATAATAGGAAAAAAACAACCACACCCTTTAAAAGGGTGAATTGCCTGGTATTCAAATGACATCTTCATAAAGCCGTCCCATGCATACGTATGTCCACATGGCAGTGAGGACCATGACTCCATCCCAAAGCAAGCATACAGGCAGTGTGAGGAGCGTCATGACAAGACCTGCAGATTACATCTGGCTGTGGGGTCTTGGTGGCTGACAGCACTGATGTCCTCATTGGATCGCTTTGCTTGTAGGCTGGGCGTGTGCTCTCCAGTTCTCTGTTAGGCACACGGGATTTGCTAATTACACAATCTGCCTGGCTTCATGTTGTCCATCCCTGGACAGGTCAGGAGACCCTTGGATACCCAGGGCAGAAGGGACATGGCGCTCACCTAGACTGCGCTCCTCTAGAAGCCACTGTACCTCACCCTTTTTTGCTAGTGTTACATCATGAGATGCCACAACACTGGCAAATAGGACTGCTGCGTCTATGAACTGGCAGGGAGTGAATCCTGGGACAGGGCCCCATGGTCCGTGTGAGATGAGTCTGATGTGCTATTGCTCCCTCTCTTGTATAATCGCAATGGTAGAGAGTGTTTATGAAGTGCTCACTACGTGTTGACACAAGTATAAATCTTAGTATGTAACGTCTCCTTTGATTCCTACCTTAAAGAGGGTGTCCAGGATTAGCCCCCCCATGTGCCCAATGGTGATTGGGCCTTGTTCAAGGCCACCCAGCGGTAAGTGATAGAGTGGGGAAAGGAACCCTAGTCAGTCAGGCTCTAGATCCACAGGTGGCCTCCCTGAAGTCACAGTGGAGAGCAGAAGGGCCTGAAGCCTGATCTGCTCCTACTGCACCTGGATCAGAAGAAGGCAGAGGGTGGGGAGGATGCAGGGCTTGCCCAAGGGTGAGGCAGCCAGAGCGGGCTATTCAGCCCCGTGACGCTGGGGCCAGCCGTGCTGGCTACAGATTAAGGGCACAGAGGAGCAGAGTATTTACCCTGTGATGGGCAGGAAGGGCAGAGAAGCCCAGAGATGTTTCCCTCCTGAAGTATTAGATCAGGGATATCACCAGGCAAAAAGGGGGCTTCACACTGATGGAGAGGGTGCTAGGGAGGAAGGGAGGGTAAGGAGATGGAGGACATGAGGGGGAGGGGAGGGAGGAAGGAAGAAGGGAAAGTCTTCTCAGTTCAGTGAATATTAAGATGAATGCCTTTATTTCTTGGTTGTTTGGTTGGTTGGTAGGTTGGTTTTCAGGGTCATGGGTAATGGGTAATGGACAAAGCATAGGTTCACTTTCCTGGTCAAAGTAGTCCCTGCACTTCCGTGCTGAAGAAAACCCTGGCAGCCAGGCATGTAGCTCCTGGAGACTCCGCCCTGCCCAATTCTTCTTTGACCTTTCCACTGCCTCTTCCAGTCTACACCATTGAACAGATGCAAGATCAAGATCTTGATTTTGAAAGGTTTATTCAGTTAAGAGGTATTAGGCTAGGCTCATTCATAGTGATAGATACAGGTCATTTTCTTATGTGCAACTCATTTTAAATGGGATGTAATAAGTCCAAAACATTAGCTCATGACATTTCCAAGTAGAAAGAGAAAGAGGAGCTGGCATCCTTGAGTGCCCACTACCTGGCAGGGGCTGAGCGAGGCCCCATGCATGTCACCCTCAGAGCTCTCCGTGTGCTTACAAGGTTAGCTCTGCTTCCCCCATTTTACAGGGAGCGACCAGCGGCCTTGGGGGGAGTCGTGTCACACAAGGGAACATAAGCGCCAGCTCTTGAATTCTCCAGTCTTTGAGAGTGGAAGCTTTTTCTTTTTATCTGTTTTGCCTTTGCTGATGCCCGGTGATAGGGCTTTCCACAACTGGGACAACTTCCCCTGTCGGGCTCGTTACTATACATTCCAGGTAGACTTATCACCCTGTGGGTTACATAGGAAGTTCTCATTCATTCCATCTGTATCACAGCCTAAAAACAAAACAAACAGGAAACTGTATTCATTAAAAAAAATATGAATTCAATTGTGTCAATCAAAAAAAGTCTGTAGAATTGTTTAAAAATGTATTTACAAATTCCTTTTACCTCTGTGCTTCATTAGTGTAAATGACATACCCTCTTCTGGTATCAGGGCCGGGACTGTTGTCACCCAGCTGCTGTCTCTGCATCCTGGCCATCCCCCTGCTCACTGATGCCGTTCTGGACAGGGTTGAGGCTGTGTGCTGGCACCGTGGGCAGAGACAAGGAAGACTCAGGCCGCTGGCGGCCATCAGGCATTCCTCACTAACTAGCAGTGAATGCAGGGCCTACTCTGAGAAGCACTGTGAGGAAGGCAGAGATAAAAGGCATGAGAGTATTAAGAAGGAAAAAGGCCTTTCTTTCTCAGGGAACCAGCAAAGCTGGAAGTTGGGTAGGAAACAGATGGGGAGGCACCATGAGGAGGGGGCTGAGGGCCCAACTTCTTTCTCACTGTCATTGCTGCTACCAAGGATGGCCACATGCCAGGCTTTGTGCCAGACACCTTATCCACATTACATCACTGAATCCTCAGAGCAACCCACTGAGGCAGTGACTAATACCGCCCCCTTCTTTCGAATGTGCAATCTGAAGTTCCAAGAGGTGAAGCCCTTGCCCAAGGTCACCCAGGTAAGTTCCAGAAGCAGGCTTTGAATCCAGGTCTATCAGAAGCCAGAGCCCCTGCTCTTAGAGTGATTTACCATTTTCAGAGAACTTTCAAATTTGTTATCCCATCTGATCTTCCTGTACCCAGAGTTTCTCTATGTCTCACCAGCCTGTTGGCACAAATGAGTCACCCTACCCGTAACAGGGTGCATTTTACTTGGCCGGCCCCTCCCCCTCCCTTTGCTGGCCCCGGTTCTCTGGCCACCTGCAAAGCCTCACCCACCTCCAGAGAGAGTCCCAGGGGGTATCTATGGTGACCTTTTCCTCCACTGCTCCCCCATTCAAGTTCACTGCCCAAGAAGGTTATGGAAGGTCCCACCCAGTCTGTCCAGGTGTGCCCCCTTTGAGAATCCTTCCCCAGCAAGCCCAGCCTCAGGACCCTGCAAGAGGTATGTGACCTCAGCTCAGCTACCCCTGGCCTGCTCCACCCACCCCCCGTGAGCCTCAGTTTTCTTATCTGGAAAAGCAGAGAGGTTAGTTCACTTCCACACGTGTTCCCTGAGCAGTGGCTAAATGTAATGGTGAGCCATGAAACCAAAGGAAGGGGGTGAATCAGGCCAGGCCCTCGATAAGACGCATACATAAGCAATTATACCCCCAAGCCTCATGTGCAGGGTTGTAAGGGCCACAAGGGAATCAAACTGTTGTGGGAAGGGTTGTTTCTGGCTGGGGAGAGGCCCATATGGAGGCCATTCATGGAGGCCTTAACATATGCCAGATCCCGGGCTCAGGCTCTACCCGAATTAACCCATTTAATCCTCCACCAAAGCCAGTTGAGGCAAAGAACAAAATTATCCCCATGTTAGAGAGGAGACTGAGGCTCGGGGAGGTGAAGTCATTTGCCCAAGGTCACACAGTAAGTGGTGGCAGAATTAGGTCTGACAGCCCCGAGCTCTTAATTGTTATCTTCACAGAAGTGGGACCAGTAAAGTTGGCTTTGTAAATTAGCTCAGTCCTGATGCTGCTCAGACCCATCCTTCCCATGTTATGATTGTAGAATCACACATTGTTTCCCCATCTGCATAGTCAGCTGGAACAGAAATTCCTGGAGCTTAAGGAAAACGGTGGGGATCATCTCTGAAATCATGGAAAAACCTCAAGGGGATGGTCAGGGCTGTTTCATTTGAAAGTTTTTCTCCCGTGCAGTTTTGAGAAAACTTGGGAGCCCCGTGTCCCTTATTTGTGCTAGACCTCAGCCTACGATGGTATTTGGCTGATCAATAATAATGATAACATGGAGCACTTCACATGCACTGCCTCATTTCATCCTAATGACAACATGCAGCAGATATTTGATCTCCGTTTTACAGAGAACCAAGGCTCAAAGAGAGGAAGCATCTTTCTGGAGGTGACCCAGGCTGTAAGCGGCTGGTCCTTGAAACAGGTCTGGTGGCCCTAAAACCCGGCCTCTTAACCATGACGTGTATGCGTTTCTCATTTTCCGTTGTCTCAGGAATTCTCAACCGAGGTTGCCCATTCAAAATACCTGGGGAACTATTTAGAATTCTATGGCGAGGCCCATCCCAGACCAATTCAGTCTCTGGAATGGACTCAGGTGAAAACCTTGGCTCTAGGACACGCCTGGTCCAAGAGCCTCAGCCTGACCTTGAACTTCAGAGAGAATTGGATGGTGGGAGGGGGAGAGAAGAAGCTTGCCTGATTCTTTTTCCCCTCCCCTCTCCTTTTATCTCCTCCTTTTCCAGCCACTGGAGGGACTGGCCTCCAGCCTTTCTCTTGATCTGAGACCATTTAGCCTTTGGGATAAGATTTCTATGTGGTCCCTACCCCACACTATGCCTCATAAGCCTGGCACATAATAGGTGCTCAGTAAGCATAATAGGTGGTGAACAGATCGTGAAGAGACCCCTCCAGCCATTCCTTCCAGGCAGGTGAGAGTGCATGAATCTATTCTGCTGGAATTTAAAAGAGCATGCACAACCGGAAGGAGACTTGCCCACCCCGGAGGTAGCACGATGCTCCCATCAGCCACACATGAGGGTGCCATTTGCACCACCTCTTTCCCAGCAATAGGTATTAACTTAAAAAGAAGAAATCCTTTCTAATTTAATGGGTAGAAAACAATCTCGGTTTTGGTTTGAATTTACATTTCTTTGAATACTGGTGAGGATGAACATTTTTTTCATGTGCTTATTAGTCATTTGTATTGCTTCTTCTGTGAATTGTCTGTTCCCAATTTACTAATTTACAACGAGAAATGTAACTGCCAAGGGGACCGGATACACGTGTCCTCCAGCCAACACACCAGCTCCCTGTAGGCACACTCCTCAGGATGCCAGATTCTAATGAGGAGATGCTTGGTGAGAACAGAATGAGCAAAGGGAGGGGTTGGTTATGGGATTCCAGGATTTAAGGCATCGAAGCAAGCTCGACCTACCGCTGGAGTCCACAGAATCCCTGACTCCCACATCCTCCCTCTTTCTCTTTCCTCTGCCTCCCTGGCTGCCCAACCCTTCTTCAGATGGACATGTCTTTCTTTGGAAACATTACTACATTCATTTTAGGACTTCCTCTGGCCCATGATCCCTCCTTGGTTGTGTGCTTGAACTCTCAAGGCAATCTTCGTCCCTAATTCCTGCACCTCCTTGCACCATCTTCCCATTTTCTGGGGATTCACAGAACGTGGCCGGTAGTTTTGGAGGGTGCCTGCCCCTCCCCTTGTTGTGTTGGAATTGCTCCCCTTCTATAAAGTGAGAGCCATTTCAGGGGCCTCAGACCTTGCACATTCAGAACGTTTGCGTACTAGTGCCTTTCCCAAGCCCTTTTGTAGACTCTGCTGGAGGGCCTCTGACTCCACAAGGTTAAGATCCGTTGCTATAGAGGACTCAGAGTGGAAGGGAAGGTATAAATGGCAAAGCCCAAAGAAAAAGAACTGGAGGAACTAGAAAGAGGGGATCCAGTTGAGTGTGTGGTCTGGAGGGCCCCTGGAGCAGGAAGGACAGGACAGATTTTGTCTAAGGGCAGGAGGAGAAAGAGGACTTTTGGTGGGCAAGGCCTAGGTTTCTCTGACCTTGAACGTGCTGCAGTCTCCTTCCTGCTGGCCTCGGGCATCTTTACCTTCCTCTACCCCAGGACTCCAGAATGATCCTCCTAAACCAAATCTGACAGACTACTTCCCTCCTTCAACCCTTCCTGTGTGCCCACTACCCGTGGGACAAACTTCAAATTCCTGAGGACAGAATGCAAAGTCCTTCACAGCCTGGCCTCAACTTTCCCTTCCAGGCTTGCCGCTTTTCCCCAGCAGACTGCCAGATGGGAACACAGCTCAAATCTCAGCTCTGCACCCCTCCGCGTGACCCGTAACAAGTCACTTTAGCTCTCTGAGCTCTGCAAGTTGGTCATTGTCCCGCTACCCCAGAGAGTTGCTATTAGGACTCCAGGAATACCAGAAGTCCTTCCTTTTACTCCCAAAGAAGGTAAGCTAAAAGGAAAGGGAGGTGGACAAGAGACTTAATCCTTAACCTCAGTTTCCTCACCTGCCAAGAGGGCTGATTTGAGATGAAGTGAAATTGTGGGTGCAGACAACTGTGTGTTCAATGAGTGTTAGCTTCCCTCCCAGCCTGGCCTTGGGGCACAAACCCCAGCTCCATGTTCTTGGGCAGAAAGCTTGAAACAAGGAATTCAGAGCTCTGGAGACAGCTGAGAAGGAAGCACAGTCAAGAAAAAGAGTCACAGGAAGAGCTGTGGAACACGTGACAATTTGCCTTCTCCCATCAGAAAATGCTCTTAAACAAACAGCAAGTTTCCTCCATTAATAAGGCCTGTGGAATGCAGATGAGATTTTTTTCCTCCTCCTTTTTTGCTGATTAAGTTCCCCCAAAACCCCCTTAAGAATTTTAATAAGAAATGCAAAAATCAACAAAAGTCCTGCAAACCCTTTCCTGTTATTAAATAAAGGGAAAGTAAATATTGCAAATTGGACATATTTCATAAGAGGATGTTTTGTTTGGGCAAAAAAAAATGAGAAAGAAAAGAAAAAGCCATTTGCTTTCTGGCAGCAAATACAAGTCTTTGCTGAATTTTGGTTTCAAATTTGATGACTGGGGCATTATTGCTGGCTTGCCTGGAATCCAGGCCTTTTGGTTTCGGAGGCAGACATACCCAGGAGAACTGCGAAGCCAGGTTTACACCCTGTTGGGCTTCTTCTCTCCTGTTTCCTGTGAACAGAGTAGAGGGTTTTTCAACCACCAAGGAAATTATGATCCTGAGCTCAGAGGTGGGCACCTCTAAGGGGTCACATATAAGACAAAAGCAACTTGGAACAAAGAAAAATTTTATGAGAAAGTAAAAAAACCACAAAATGCTCTCTGTGCCTTTTTTATAGGATAAGAGACCTCTTATGAGACTATAAAATATATTGTATCAAGTCTTGCAGTTAGGTGGACCTGGATTGGATACCTTTGATAAATTACTTAACCCCTCTGTCTCACTTTCCTCATCTTCCAAAATGAGGAGAATAGAAGGCCACCTGCGTGGCTCAGTCAGTTAAGCACTGACACCTGATTTCAGCTTAGGTCATGATCTCACAATTCATGGGATCGAGCCCTGAGTGGGACACTCAGAGCCTGCTTAGGATTCTCTCTCTCCCCTCTCTCTCTCTCTCTCTCTGCCCCTTCCCTGCTTGCTCTCTAAATAAATGAACATTTTTTAAGGGGAGAATAGAAGTATTTACTAATAGGCCTGTTATGAAAAATAAATGAGTGGGGAAATGAGCCAAGGCAAGGAAAGTACTAGGCTCTATATGTATGTCATATTATTTTGTGTAATATACAAATGTAAAGGAAGAGGAAAAAGAATTCTCTTTATTTCTTTGTAGTGATTGGCAGTTTGCAAAGAACATTAGCACTCATGACTTTAGGTGCCTGCCAGCTCAGCTCCAGGAGATGGGCAAAGCGAACATTACCCTTCATTTTTGGATGGAGCACCTGGTCCTGAAAAGTGGGTGTGACCCCTCAAGGACACGCATGAAGAAACAGTCTGTGACCATGAGGTCAGAGAAAATGACCAAAGGAAAGGAAAGGAGGGAGAGAAGCCAGAGGGTGTGTCCATTTCCAGCCACAGAGAATCCACATCTGCTCCAAGGCCCCTATACTCCCCATCCCCCATCCTGTTCCTGTCCTTCCTGTGGGGTTCCTGTGACCACACTTCACACCGGCTTCTCCCTGGCAGGGAAAACAGTCATAGCATGGTAGGGTCGCTTGTAGAATGCCAGGATGGGCTCTTACACTGAAATGCTGGTGCCTTGGACCCCACCAGCCACATTCCCATATGGGATCCTAGGCCTGTACATCCTGTCTGCCCCCAAGTGGCTCGCAGACCCAGAGTGCTGGCAACTGCTCTTATCAAACCGTTGATGCTAAATAGGAAAATTATTCTGGTTTTGTGGTTTTCTACCCTTGTACGTATTTGTGTAACTGAAGCATCTTTTTGTGCAAAAATTAAAATCAATGAAGAACAATACAACAAATAATTTAACAATCACCTATATTCCCGTGGCCATATTTGCTTCTAGGTTTTGTTGGTTGGTTGGTTGGTTGGTTGGTTGGTTTTTGCCCAATGCAGGGCTTGAACTCATGACTCTGAGATCAAGACCTGAGCTGAGATCAAGAGTCAGATGCTTAACTGACTGAGACACCCGGGCGCCCCCTAGCCCCCGCTTTTTAAAATTGCAAATCATCATGTCTTGATTTTAAAAATTCTCTGTATGTATCTCTTTGAACATATGTGCCCAAGATTCTCTAAGGAATTTACCCCTCTGTCAAATGTGCTTGATTGTTAAGAACCGGACAGGAGTAGGCATACCTGGGATTCATTCCCCTCTGGTTGCTTACTCCCTGTGTGATCTTGGACAAGTCATTTCACCTCTGTGAATCTGTTTTCTTACCTCCAACGTGGGTATATGATAATTCCTAACTCAGTGGGTTGATGTGAGAGAACTAAGTGAGACTATCTCTAAAAAGCCCCTGGAATAGAGCGAATGGTAGGAGCCCGGTAGCTCTCATCATTCACATTACAGATTTTTCTAGCAACCAAAGAAGGATGGAAACGCACACCCTTTGTGCTTTGCACAAGGGACCTGGGCCCAACAAAGCAATACCTCCGAGGCTTGCCCAACCCACCTTTACCATATGCTGTCAACTCTATCCCTGGGCCTGGCCTGGTGTCAGCTCCTCAAATAATTGAGCAAATGTACCTCTCAGCATCTCGGTTTCCTTACCTGTAAAATGGGATAACACCTACCTCAAAGGGCTGTTGTGAGGCTTAAAATGCTTGATAATAAATGCAGGACACTTGTTAAAACTGTGCTCTTTCCTGCTCACCCTGGACCATTTCTCTCTCCTTCAAAGCAGTGAAATTACCTGAGGTTTCCTCTCACCGGCAGGGTAAAGCTGGGCTGTCAGTAGGTTGATTTTTGTTTTCCAGCTCTTGCACTTTGCTGTGCGGATGCCACGGCGGTTTTGCGAGGTCACCGTGTTTTTCTCCCTGGAAATTGTGTCCAGGAAAGGCTGGGTGCTTTAACTTTGCTAAAATATCTCCATCTAGTGGGCTTGCTGAAATACTGCAGAGTTCGGCCCCGTCTGGGAAAAACAATGGGGCGACAGCTTGGGCCGCCCTGCCCTGTTCAGAAACGCCGGTGGCTCCCCATTGTCTACGGGGTAAAGTCCAACTGCCAAGCCTGGAATTCGAGCGCCTGCACAATCCGTCCCGCCCTGCCTATCAGACCTTATCGGCCGCGGCGACCTCCTGCCCCGCCAGCCAGGCCCAGCTCCTCCCCTCCAGTACCTCAAAACCCACACCTGCCTGGCACGCGGGCCTGCCGCGTGCCCCAGCCCACGGTCTCCCTCCTCCGCCCACTCTCTCAAAGCGAACCCTCCTTCTAGGCTTAGCTCCAAGGCCACTTCTTCCTGGAAGACCCCCAGGCCCTTCAACCCATCCTGGTCTTCCCTGACCTCCCACCAACACTTCTTGTTGGCGACTTTTGTATTTCATATTTAAAGCTGTGTTTTGTCAATGCACTGCCCTCTCGTGTCCAACACAGTGGATTAAAACGATCTCAAGCCCTGTAGTCCCCGTGGATCTGGACCCTTATCTGGCCTTTACCACTTCCCACCTCTGGGAACTTGGAAGAGAGAGGGAACCTCAACTGTGAGATAGAAGTGAGTACACCTGTCTTCCAGGGCTGTGGTGAGAATCAAAACAGTATGCCAAGAGGCTAGCACATATAAACACCCAACAAATCATCATTAGAGTGGCCAGATATACAGGATATATATATATAGGATAAATACAGGATGCCCAGTTGAACTAGAATTTCAGATAAACGATCTTTTAAAATTTTTATTCTAGAGAGAGAAAGAGAGCATGAGCAGGGGAAAAGGGCAGGGTGTGGTGCGGCGGGGGCGGGGGGGGGGGGGAGAGAGAGAGAGGTGCTTAAGTAGGCTCCACACTCAGCATGGAGCCCAACTCAAGACTTGATCCCATGACCCTGAGTCAAAATCAAAAGAACACTCAACTGACTGAGCCACCCAGGCACTCCAATGATTTTGTTTTTAGTATAAGTATATCCCAAATATTACATAGAGGTTCCATGTAATATTTCACAGATAAATGATGCTAAGGATTATTGGTTTTTTTTATGTTTGCTAATATGTTGGGAAGATACACACACACACAAATTGGCGGATTCTGTGTTTGCAAATTCATCTACTGGCTAACATAGCACTTAGTCATTCGCAGACATGCACATGCAGAGCACAGGAGAACTTGAGCCTCCCAATATGCATGTTCCCAGCCGAAGTCAACAGTCCCAGCTCTCATACTGTGAATAAGTTTGCTTTTGGAAGTTTCTTTAGTACCACATTTTTTTCTCACTTTTGTGCTTTCTGTGGGTGATTTCACTGTTTAAAATGGACACCAAGCAGAGTGCTTAAGTACTATCCCTTGTTCCTAAGCCAACAAGGATGTGACATACCTTACAGAGGAAAAATACCTGTGTTAGATAAGCTTCGTTCAGGAATGAGTTACAGTGCTGCCGGCCATGAGTTCAATGTTAATGAATCAATAGTAGATACTAAATAAAGTGTCTTTAAACAGAAAGCAAGGTTATGTACTGATCAGTTGATAAAAATATTGTGGCCAGAGTCTGTCAAGAACCTAACCCTGTATTTCCCCATGAGCAATGGTTGGGTGTTCATGGTGACTCTGTAGAACTGTGGATAATGAGAATCAATTATATATCATATCTGTGTATATACAAACATATCAACTATGCATATGAAATATATATAATATGCAATAAAATTTAGCTATTTACCTATTAGAGATGCGTGCAGAAATATTATGAGTGAAGTTAAACAATGTCTAGCATTGCTTTCAAATTTCTAGTGGTGGGATAAAGGCATATATAGGGAGAGTATGAAAGAAACAAGATAGCAAAGGTTGAAGATTGTGGAAGTGATGATTTATTAGAATATTCTCTCTGCTTTTGTGTTTGAAAATGACCATAACAAAAGGTTTTAAAAAAACACAAAGAGAAAATCTTGGGGGAAGAGTATCTTATTCAGTAGCTTTCACTCTGGGCCTCTGTGGGGACAGGGCTTTCTATGATGCCACCCCAGAGCTCCTTATGGGCGAATCCCGTGCCTCTGAATGCAGAGCACCGTGCTGAGAGGTCCCGGAGACATGGCTGTCGTGTTGGGGCCACCTGAGACTTTCTCCGCTACCTCTGGCAACTCACAGTGCCTCTGAACCTTTCTTATCAGTTAAATAAGGAAATTGAACTGGAGAACCTCTGGGTTCCCTTTCCTTGTTAAAACTCCCTCATTCTAGGGGCACCTGGGTGGCTCAAGCGGTTAAGCGTCTGACTCCTGATTTTGGCTCAGGCCATGAACTCATGGTTCCTGAGTTTGAGACCTTTGTCTGGCTCTGTGCTGGCATGAATCTGCTTGGGATTGTCTCTCTCCCTCTCTCTCTCTCTCTCTGCCCCTCCCTTACTCCTGCTTTCCCTCAAAATAAATAAATAAAGCTAAAAAAAAACCCTCGCTCATTCTAAAGCCAGCATTTCCTAAGCTGGCATGTTCTGGTAGTACAATATTAGAGCCTCCCACCAGGTGTCTCTTCCCAGCCAATTCATCCTGTGATACCACTGTCCAAAGAATCTTGATGAAGTTCTCCCTGTTTTACAACACTCTAACCAGGAAGCTATTCTGACTTTGATTTATCTAAAGTGTGAACTCTTAGAGCAATTAAGGCCTGTGTAGGCAGACCATCCCCTGAAGACCTCTGGTTAAGGAGGACCAGGAAACAAGGACCACACAGTGTCCATCAGAATATTGCAGGAACATAGAGGAAAGGCATCCAAGTCAGCTCACAGAGTCAAAAGGAAATCTCCTGGAGGAAGAGATATTTGAGCTGAGACCTAATTACTAAGGAGTTACTGCTGCAACAGAGGGGATAAGGATGTTCTAGGCCACGGCAAGTTGTGTGTGTGAAGGCCTGGAGACAACAGAAAGTTGGGGCACAGGCCTAGATTTCAAAGCCCATCACACCCTACCCCCATGAATCTCTGTCATTATTTGCCACTCTTCCCTGTCACCCACCTTCCCCACCTGCCCAGCATGTGTGCTATGTGTGCTGGTGACCCTGAGATTCATATTGGGGAAGGCATATATTGGACTCCCTATCAGACCTCCTTTAAAACAACCAGGTCAGGAGAACTGTTTACACCTCCCAACACACTTTTGCTTTGCTCATCCACCCTAATTCTAACAGCCCACTTTTCAATAGAGGTAACTGAGTTTTAGAAAAGTGAAGTCACTCAAGATCCCCCAGGAGGTGAGATTCAAAGGCCGGTCTGAATGCTGGCTTTTGTCCTTCACACTGCACAGGGCAACCTCTGTGCAGAGACTTTTAGCCAGGGGTCTGAGAGGCCACTTTCCTACAGGTTCTGGGCATGCTGCACCTCATGCATATACATCGAGACAGCGGAGGTCAGTGTCAGGGCCAGGTCATACAGTAAAGTCTGGTCACCTCAAGTGTCCCATCCCAACCCCCTCACCCTCTCCCCGGACAGTCTCTTAAGTCTTCATGCCTGGCTTAGAGCCTCGGCTCCACCACCTCCTAGCTATGTGACATCGGACAAATAACCTCGGAGCTCATCTGTAAAATGAATCTTGCGGGACTGTTGTGAGGATTAAACGAAAACAGCATCTGTGCAGGAAGCGGCCCGTACAACCCTGGGGAGGGTAGTGCTGACAACTCGTTTACGCACAGCAAACAGAGAGCACTACGTACAGAAAAACCCTCCTTCAGGCTGTGCGCAGGCGCTCTCGGCAAAGACCCGGAGGGCGTTCCCGCAGATTCGGCGGCTGCGCATTCCCCCGGTTTTGCGACCGTACTGCTTGACGGCGGCGGTGTCCGCCCTCCGGCTGGTGTTGCCGAGGTAACGAGGAGCGCGTGGGCCTCTGGAAGGTAAGGCTCCGGGGCCAGTGGCGAGCTGCGGCTCGTGACGCCTAGCGTCGTGGCGGCGGCTTGCCGGGGCGGGAGGTGGGGTGCCTCTGCCGCAAGAGGAGACGTCCGCTTCTTCGAAAGCCGAAGGAGCGGCAGCCGAGAGACTGTAGAAACCTTTCCCGGGTCGCACAGCCAGGCTAGAATGAGTCGAAACGGGGAGCCAGGCTTCCCGGTTCCGCCGGAATTAGCCCCTCTCCCCTTCTCCGAACACCTGTGGCCCTTCATACTTCTCAGTCCTTTCCGAAGAACACGACCCCACGTTCAGAGCTGGGGGCTGGGGACGTCGAGGTGCTTCGGGCACCGTCTCTGCCCGAAGGGAGCCTCAGCAGCTAGTGCGGTTGTTGGGGCGCCAGGGGCACTCCAGGAAATCCGCAAAGGGATAAATAAATTAAAATAGGGAGTTAGGAATTTGGTGGGCCCTCAACACTTTCTGGCTCGCGTGCAATCATTTCCTGCAGTTGCAGCCGCCATCTGACTAGCATTTTGACCATGACAGGCCCAGTACGAGGCACCTTGGCTCCCCCCACCTCCCATAATTACCCACGTAATTCTCACAACGGCCTTACGTGTGTTTATGTGGCTTAATGTCAGGTCCTTACTTGAAAGCTCCCCAGGGACTGGATGGTTTGCCTTGTCCCTTTCATCCTTGCCTCCCTGAGTCTAGGAGGTACCCTGTTGGGGCTTCAAACATTTTTTAATTGGGAGGTGAGCTTTACGGGTGGGAGGTTTTAGCCAGGCTTGTTTGACAAGGTGTTCCAAGAGGGTTGGAAAATTAAATCGAGCAACCTCCCCCGTTTTCGTTTTGCTTGAAATACACGTTTACTGAACACCTAAATAGTGTTTGTCTGCTCAAGGGAGGAATAAGGAACAAGGCCAGCTTTTGATAACAAATATACCTAACACTACTTGTGTCTGGAGTGAAGTATGCCCAGGTTTGGGAAAGGACAAGCAACAGCCCCTTACAGGTGCATAGCACTAGGCCTTGAGTCCCTTTCCTCCTCTGAACAACGGGAATAATAATAGTACTAACCTTTGGGGGCTGTTGGGATTAAGTGAGTTTGAATAGGCTCTCCTATCACCAGTGGTTGGCAACTTTGGGTACATATTAAACTCACCTGGGTCACACCCCAGAACTTCTTGTATAATTGCAGGTAAGTTCTGAGCATTAGGAGTCTTAAGATTTCCCCAGATGATTCTAAGGGTAGCCAAGCTCGAGAGCCGCGGTTGTATACGAAGTTAGTTAATCTCTCTTCAGGCATCATTCCCTCCTTAAGAGTCTGTATTGATTGACTCCCAAGTCTGAACGAGCCGTCACGTTCCAAACCCCTTGACAACTGACCCAGTCATTCCTCTGTGTCTGTGTGTGATTCAGACATGGGTCTTCTTTTAGGCCAGTCTTCTTGTGATGCTATGTCAATGTGACAGGGCTTGGGCAACTGACTGGCCCTCTTTAAGCCTCAATTTCTTTGCGAAATAAGAATAGTAGCACCCATGTGTGTGGCATATGGTATAGTCTGCCTAGTGTGTTGTACCTACTGATGGTTATCACCTCTTCTCATTTTATTCCCATGCCATCTCATTATGCTGTGCTTCTGTAATGGCACCAGAAACATTTCTTAAATGCCTGTTGCAGATACGGAGGGTAGTGAATTCAGTCCTTTCTCCCCTGCTTTGCCTTTCAAGTTCAGTACAGGATAACTCTTTCACAAAACTATGAAACTGGAGATCATTTGTTTTGTCCTTTTTAATTTTATTGAGAGAGCGAGCGTTCACATACCATAAAACTCACTCTTGTAAAGTGTACAGTTCAGTGATTTTAGTACATTTGCAGAGTTGGGCAGCCATCCCCATGCCTGCAATTTAGTTTTAAAACCTTTTTATCACCCTCAAAATAAACCTGTACCTACAACCCTATTTCTCCCTTCCCTCAGCACCAGGAAATGGCTAATCCACTTCGTGTCTCTGGATTTGCTATTAACAGAAATTTCATATTAGTGGTCTTAACACAATATGTGCTCTTTTGTGACTGCTTTCACTTAGCATAATACTTTCAAGCTTCATACACTCCATAGCATGTATTAGCAGCTCATTCTGTTATTGCTGGTAACCATTATATATGGATTTACCACATTTCGTTGATCCATTCATCTGGAGATGGACATTTGGGTTGTTTCCACTATTTTGGCTATTATGAATCACACTGCTGTAAACATTTGGGTACAGATTTTTGCATGAACATGTTTTCAGTTTTTTTATATCTGCAAGGAGTGGAATTGCTGGATCCTATGGTTTTCTTTGTGGGTTTTTTATGTTTATTTATTTTGAGAGGAAGAGAATGTGTGCAGGTGCGTATGGGAGCAAGTGGGGGATGGGCAGAGAGGAGGAGACAGAATCCTAAACGGGCTGCACGCGGTCAGTGCAGAGCCTGACTCGGGCCGTGATCTTAGAGACCTGAGTGTATGAAATCATGACCTGAGCCAAAATCAAGAATCAGATGCTTAGCTAACTGAGCCGTATGGTTGTTCTGCGTTTAACATTTAAATGACTTCCAGACTGTTTTCCAGTCCTGTTCAATTTGAAGGTGAAGAAACAGAGCTTAACTGGGTTATGCAGGGTCACATGATAATAATGGCAGGTTTGCATATCTGGAGGCCTACTATGAGCCAGATTCTTGATGTGCATGCCCACATGGGCAGAGGCGATACGAGATCACAGACTGAGGTTTTGTGAAAAACAGAGTGTTTTGTGGCAGGAAACTTTTGTTACACGCACTTGGGTTGGAGTACAGGGTTTTTGCCACCAAGTGTCCTAGCTCACTCATTCTTGCATTTTTTTAAGAATATAGTAGCAATCTGAAGGAAGATTCCAAACCAGGCAAATTAAAATACAACTTCATTTTCACTTGTTCAAGAGAATTTAATTGGAGGTTCTGGCAGTTAGCCATTTAACATTTCTTCTTTTTCAAAAATTCCAAATGTAGCCCATACAAATTAAATATTACCCCAGAAGTTATAAAAGTGAAAAATCTCACAAAAGTCCAGATTGTTCATGGAAATCTCTAGAAAGTTTCTCACTAGATTCCAATCTTCTGCCACAGGAAAGCCGACACAGCATTGTTTAAGTTTTAGAATAAATTGCCGCTTCTTCTATTGAATACTTAGTGCTATAGTTGGCTTGAATTGAGGGATAAGTCGGCAAGTGAAAATTTAGATAAAATGTTCTTGGAAGCAAATCTCTTAATTGTCCATCAACATGTGATATACATGGTTTTGTTATGAATGCTTTACAACTGTGTGTGTGTGTGTGTGTGTGTGTGTGTGTGTAGATAAAATGTATATGAGTCATGCTCAGTATGTCATTCCACTGAGGGATCTTATTTAAAAATTAAATTATTCTCGCATTTTTCTGCTTAGAATATTTGGTCAATTCCATGAAGGTTCCAACTTGCTGATTCTTATTTTTCATAGTTATCTTTGTAATTGGTTTATCCATCTCTGTAACTCTTCTTTGGTCTGTGTCTTCCTTGGTCCCCATCTAATTCCTCAGTTTCTTTGAGAGGATGGATGGATAAAGGTATCACACCTTGGACAAGGCATTCAATTTCTTTTTAATGGTCATAAACCCGTAAACCCACTCACCTTCCTCAGGTTTGGCCACCGCCCCCGTGGCTGCTTCAGGCTTGATCGCATCCGTTGCCCAAGGGGGTGCTGGTGTTAAGTGCAGCAGGCACGTTAATAAGCGGCTTTACTTTGTTCTTTGGATCCATGTAGATGCAGCGTGTGATCTGGCGCCACTGTATCTTCAAGCACCAGATATACTCTCAGCCTAAATCGGGCCCAGGCCAGGGACGGAGGGAGCAGCAGAGTCAAGACTCCCCTCTTGTTCCAGGGGTCTGTCGGGAGAGCGGAGTGCCCAAACTCTTGCACTGTTTACATTTTCCCTCCTCACATGTGGTTGAGTTTTCCTAAGTCAAATGTATCTGCTGTGGCTCTGCTCTCTGGCTTTATCACCCAGAGCACTCAACTCCGTTTCCTTCCTTTAGCCACTATTGAATTGCAGCTTGTTGTGTTACCTTCAATTTACTTTCGTGTATGTTTTGTCTCCTCAGATTGAGTATAAGGCCTGGAAGGGTGAGGTACTCAGTTTGGCTTCCTTTACTTCCTCAGAGTGTTCAGTGTACAGTAAGCAATTCCATAATTCTCCGGAACCCTTTAGCTCCTAACCTTGAGAAATAGTGAGCCTTCAGACAAAGGGAGACAGATGCAGCCTATGCTCGCAGCAGAACCCAGAGAGAAGAGCGTAGGCTTTAGAATTCCACAGAATTCTAGAATCATCCAAAGGGGACTTTTACAAAATCTCTCTAACCTGAAACTGTTTTCTCCTCTGTAAGATGGAGTTGGTGGTACTCACCCCATAGTAATAAATAAAGCAAATACACCCACAGCGCTCATTATGTACCAGGTAACTCTTCTATCAGGCCCTTTTTGGGTCTTAACTCTAAGATGGAGTCTGGGTTTTTTTTGTTTTGTTTTAATTTTTTTTTTATGTTTTATTTATTTTTGAGAGGCAGAGTGAACAAGGGAGGGGCAGAGAGAGAAAGAGACTCAGAATCCAAAATAGGCTCCAGGCTCTGAGCTAGCAGTCAGCACAGAGCCCGATGCAGGGCTCAAACCCACGAACCATGAGATCATGACCTGAGCCGAAGTCAGACGCTCAACAGACTGAGCCACTCAGAGGCCCCTGGAGTCTGTTTTTATCCTTATTTTGCAAGCGAAGAAACCAAAGCATGGAGAGATAAAGTAACCTTGGCCCCAAATCACAGAGTTAGGACATAGTAAAGCCACTTCCAATCCTGGCACTCTGGCTTTAGAGTTCCTGCTCTTAACTACTTGCATTTGGTAATGCATGATAGGCCTTTAATGATAACTGTGTCTGTCACTGTTGTTATTATTTATTAATTTACCTTAAAATTGGGAGATGATTCACCTAATGTTTAGAATGGATTTGAAGGTCCATTTTAAGGTCTTTTTTGAAAAACGAAATACTCACTAGATTTAACCTTTGAGGACAGTGTCTCCTTTGGTTTTATCTTTATACCCCCAGCACCTCTAGTTATTAGGAGCCACAGGCAGGTACTCAGTAAATGTCTGTTGCTTGAGTGAAAGAATGGAAGTAATCCTAAAAGCCAGGAATCCTATTGTGCTTGCGATCAGGAGACTTTTGCGTGGCATTGTGACTTTGGGCATGTCACTAGGCCTCAGTCTTGTCCACTATAATTAGAAATCTTGCCACTGGCTTCTTGGGCATGGTTGTGGGAATTGAGATATCAGCGATGGGATTTTCACTGCTGATACCAAATGTTCTCATTACCCTTCTTTTAGTTCTCTGCTTTATAAATATTTTATTTTTCCCACAGACTACATTTTCTGAGCCTAGAGATAAATGCACTCCCATTTTTCATCGATATAGTTATGGACTGGCACTCTGTTTCTTTCTCCCTGTTAGACTCTAAAATACAGCCACCCTTGAGAAATGGCGGCAGCAGTTTTCCATGCCCCAAAGCGGAAAAGAAGAGTGTGTGAGAGTTACGAGTCCCCATTGCCGATCCCTTTTGGCCAGGACAGGGGGCCCAAGAAAGACTTCAGAATGTTCACTGCCGAAGTGATAAACAACAACGTAATTGTGAGGAATGCAGAAGATATTGAGCAGCTCTATGGGAAAGTAAGTGCCGGCTGCTTTTGTCATGGCTCCTTCCTCCCAGCCCTGAGCCAGCTGTCCTTTCTGCTGCTCCCCATCCATTCCCAAAAGCAAGCTATAATTGAGCCACATTCGTTCCTTGCCGTGGGTGCAGTGTAGGATGGGGACAGCACAATCTGAATCAGGTGCCCCAAACCATATGTTAACGAGGATAACCCCTCCCCCCACAAACTCATATTTCAACAATAAAGGAAGGTCAGTGCATTGGCCTTTCTTGTCTTTCACTTATAAAAGCCATGCATGTTCATAAAAATGTCCAGTAATTTACAGAAATGTAAGGAGTAAAACTAAAAATTCCCCACTTACTCCTGTTCCATCCCCAGAGGTAAGCGTGTTGTTCTGTGTCATGGACAGATGAGGCTTCAGCGTATCTTTGGCTCCTTATCTGTTCTCTCTTCTGGTTGAGGACCTCTTAGATGAAGGCAGGTTCTAGTTTTTGCATCACTGATAGGTGGGGGTTGAGATTGGTAGCTTGCTTGCTTTTGTTTTTTTTCCCCTCCATAGCCAATTCATTAAAGGGGGCTTTTTAAATTTAAATAATTAGAAGAAAGATGTAAAGCTATGAAAAGTAGAATGAATCTTGTTAACTCAAATAGTTGTTTTCTCTCTGCTAAAATATCAGTAATTAAACATGAACTAACTTTGTTTTCTCTTTTCCCGGCAGGGTTATTTTGGAAAAGGTATCCTGTCTAGAAGCCGTCCAAACTTCACAATTTCAGATCCTAAGCTCGTTGCTAAGTGGAAAGGTAAACTTACATTATTCAATTCTTTTGGCAAGTTATTTTCCTTTATCTTCGATCTTGTGCTTCAGATTACATAGGAAAATTCTTGAAAATTTTATAGGAAGATTCTCTAGAGAAGAGTTAACATGCACAGTGGCAATTTTACTGCTAAAACTAGGAATTAGAATAATTCTAATCAAAGTGGAAGGGTTCTTACGGTTGGTGAAAATGCATTTTATCTAATTTCTGGAATTATCAGAAATGTTATTTACACTTTTCTGTTGTTAAACATTGACTAGCTGGGTAATGTGCATGCAGAAGGTACTGGTAGCTAAGTACCTCCTTACCTGTATGCAAAATGAGTTTTATATTGTTTATTTTTAGAATTAGAATTTACAACAATAACCATAACATTAATGAATTTGTTAAAACGTTAACCAGTGTGTGTGGCACTTGCTTAACTTGACTTCTTTAACTTATAAATGTTTTACCCTAGTGTATTTGTTTAAGGAAGTCTCCTGGTGATCACATAACCAATGCCAGCAGATTAAAACATAGTTAGGGTTTTTAAAAACATTTTATTGTAAGAAAAAATACAAATTAAAACTGCACTAAGGTACCATTTCCGCAGTCCGATTGAAAAAATCCCAAAGTTTGACAGTATTCTCCTTGGCAAGGCCCGCATTGCTGACGGACTGCAGGTGGTCCAGCTGTTACAGAGGGGCATTTGGCAATGCCTAGCAAAATTATATATACATTTGCTTTTTTTTAAATTTATTTATTTTGAGAGAGAGAGAGAGAAAACGAGTGGTGGAGGGGCAGAGAGAGGAGAGAGAATTCCAAGCAGGTGTCAGTGCAGAGCCCGACGCAAGGTTGGAACTCACGAACTGCGAGATCATGACCTGAATTGAGATCAAGAGTCGGATGCTCAGCTGACTCAGCCACCCAGGCACCCCTATATACATTTGCTTTTTCCCCCAGTCCTCCTCTCCCCCTAACCACTGGTAACCTTACTGTGTTTTCTGTGTCTGTGAGGCTGCCCATCTAGATTTTTTTCCTATAAGTGGAATCATGCATTTTGAAGCCTTTTGTGTCTTTCACTTACGATGTTCTCAAGATTCGTCCATGTTGTAGCAGATGTCAGAGCTTCATCCCGAGTAGTAGTCCATTTGATGGATATACCATGTTTTGTTTATCCATTCATCCAAAGATGGACATTTGGGTTGTTCCCTCTTTAGGGCAGTTATGAGTAGTGCTGCTGTGAACCTTCATATACAAGTGTTTGTGGACATATATTTTCATTTCTCCGAGGTACGTACCTAGGAGTAGACTTGCTGGATCATATAATTGTAGTTTAATTTTTTTAGGAAATGCCAAACTGTTTTCCATAACACCTGCCCATGTCACATTCCCACCAGCAATACACAAAGTTTCTAAATTCTCTATTTTCTGGCTTTTGGTTTTCCGGTGTTTTATTTTGTTTATGATAGCCATCTCAGTGTGAGGTAGTAAAAGATTTTAATATTCATGAAGTCCAGTTTATCTGGTTTTTTTTTTTTCCATTGCCTCTGGTTTTGGTAGCATATTTAGGAAACCATTGCCTGCAGATTTTCCCCTGTGTTTTCTTCTAAGAGGTTTACAGTTTTAGCTCTTAAACTCAGATCTCTGATCCATTTTGAGTTAATTTTTGTGTGTGATGTAAGGTGGGGTCCACCACCGGTGTTTTGCCCGAGCATAGCCAATTGTCCCAGTGTATGCATTTACTTTGAACCCAGCACTTCCATTTCTAGGAGTTTATCTGAAAGATACACTGGCAAAGTATGAAAAGAAATAGCACAAGGCTATTCACTACAACACTGTTTCTTGTATTAAAAGACTGAAAATGATCCAATGTCCATTAAGAGGGGACTGGTCATTAAACTGCACTGCAGTCATATAATGAGGTGCTGTGGAGCTGAGCTAGAAGTGAGGGACACAGAGGTGCATTCCTAAGTGAAGATAGCAGAATATGGGGGGTTCCACATAGTACACTACAGTTTACTTGAAGGTGGGGGGATATAAATATATTTTTTAAATTTAAGGAATAATAAACCATAGAGTCTTTTTAATGCCAATGGCAAAGGGCTGGAACAGGATGGAGAAAGAGGTGAAACTTCATACATTTGACTTTGGAACATTGTAAAGTTATTCCATGATTACAAAACACCATTAAATTTTTAAAAGTGGTTTACAAAAACAGTACCTATATATCAAGCTGGTGATCTAGGCACAGAGGAAAAGTATTTTGAGTGACTATGAATCATCGTGACTTGAGATTCAGTCCTCATGGGACAGACTTTTTGTCAGTTGTCTTTGGCACCGTGTTGTTGAACAAACCGGTGGTTTTGAGCAGCAACCACATTACTCACAAGTCTGCAGGTTTGCTGGGTAGCTGATCTTGGCTGGATGTGCTGGTCCATCTGGTTGGTTATGGAGCTCAGCTGGCTGTTCTAATGGATCTGGTCCAGGAGCGGATGTAACTGGACTCTCTAATGTTGGTTGAATGTCATTTGGCTGTCTGCTGGTCCAGGATAGTCTCAACTGGGATGAGGGGCAGGGGGCGCCGTGTGTGTCATCCTCTGGCTGGCCAGCCCAGGCATGGTTTCATGGTTGTGATGGAGGGTCCTGGGTAAGCCCCAGTGTGCCAGTGCTTTCCAGGCCCCTTCCTGCTCACAGCACTTTGGCTGTGATTCCAGCTGGCCTAGAGTCCAGGTGTTTGGCAGATGGAAGAGCTGAAGAATTGGGGCCATCAGTGCAATCAACCTGTCCTTTACTCCAAAGAAAGGAAGAGTTGCAAAATCATCTTCACATTGCTTTCAGCAGTGATTTTTTTTTTATTTTTTAAATGTTTGTTTATGTTTGAGAAAGAGACAGAATGAGCAGGGGAGGGGGAGGGGCAGTGAGAGGGGAGACACAGAATCTGAAGCAGGCTCCAGGCTCCACACTGTCTGTGCAGAACCCATGTGGGACTTGAACTCACAAACTATGAGATCATGACCTGAGCCAAAGTCAGATGCTTAACCGACCCAAGCCACCCAGGAGCCCCTCAGTCATTATTTTGTAGCATTGGTACTGTTATTCTGAGACTCTTATGTGTATATTGTGTAAAAAAGTAAATGATTAATTATGTTGGTATGATTGAGAGCCAGGAGTTTTTACATAAACGTCTTATAGCAGGGAAAAAAAAAGCTTATTGGAAACTGTTAGGCTTGTTTCAAGAGACTCTGCTGGCCAAACATGGAAATATTTGAGCATCAATAAGAGTAATACTACAATTTGTTTTATAATCCAGTCATTGGTAATAGTATCCCCTCCCAAAATGCTTACATCTTTTAATTTATACTGGTACATACCAATACATGCCAGAAGAAATTCACTGTTCACCTGTGGAGGATTCATCAATTTGGAAGCTCATAAACATGATCTGGTTCTCAGGGTAAGCAAGTAGTGAGGGATTTTTCTTTATAGAAGATTCCCACCAATAAACAAAGAAGGAATAATAGGATTCGAATATCACCATTTTGCATCTTCTGGTAAATCATGGATCACCAGCAGTGCTGAGGACATACAAAGAGACAAGGAGACATTTTTTTGTCTTGTAAAAGGAAACACACAGCACCACCCATGGTAGGCTGCCCCAAAACTTGAGCCTGAATCCGATCAAGCCTCTAACTCCAATTCCTAGGAAACACTGTCAAAAACTATGTTTTAAGCCAGTGATGCTCAGAGTACTGAAGTGTCACAAGGTAAGTCCTTTGCACCAGAATGGAAATAGATCCCATGCTGTTTTAGTTATTTACCTACAGCTTCCTGCTCTGTGAAAATCAGGCTGTGAAAACAAGGTGAGCTGAACTAAGCAGTGTGCTGAGTGAGTCAGTTGCTTAAAAGTGGTGCAAGCCCTTCTCGGACTGTGCGCAAGCTGTGGAAGGGTTGTACTGGGCCCGTGATCACCTTTTTGAGCACCATGTTAACAGCACAAATAGGGATGTAATCATCTGTGATCAGACCCGGGGGAAGTTGTAGGACAGAAGACCCTTGGCTTCAACAAATGAACTACAGGGGGCAAAAATCATGGCAGGGACACATGTTAAAACCAGCTCCGGGTGTCTCAGTCAGTTGCAGTGTATGGGCCTTTTACGGATTTTGAATCAGACTCTCCCCCACCCCCCAAAAATTGAGACAATGCTTAGATTTTGGATTAGGATAAGGAATTAATATTAAATTTTAAAAGTGATAATGGGGGAAGCCTGGGTGGCTTGGTCAATTAAGCGTCCAACTTCAGCTCAGGTCATGATCTCACGGTTTGTGGGTTCAAGCCCTGTGTCGGGCTCTGTGCTGACCGCTAGCTCAGAGCCTGGAGCCTGTCTTCGGATTCTGTGTCTCCCTCTCTCTCTGACCCTCCCCTGCTCATGCTGTCTCTCTCTCTCTCAAAAATAAAACATTAAAAAAAAATTTTTTAATAAATTAATTTTAAAAAGTGATAATGGTACTGCAGTTATGTTTTGGAGTGGTTTTTTTGTTTTTTAAAATTTTTTAATAAGCTCTGTGCCTGGCATGGGGCTTGAATCATGACCTCAAGATCAAGAGCATGCTCTACCTACTGAGCCAGCCAGGCGCACCCTTTTTTTTTTAATACTTTTTTTAAAGCAATTAGGTTTTTTAAGAAAAATCTTTGTAGAAATACAAAATGAACCCCTTAGAGAAGCTGTGATAGGATTTGAGGGATCTTTTTCAAAATAATCTGAGGATTGGGGAAGTGGGCAGGACAGACGAAGCCGATTGGCCAAGAGTTAATTATGAAAGCTGAGGGATGAGAACATGGAAATTTATTTTACTATTCTCTTTACTTTCATATGTCTGAGAATTTTTCATAATGAGCATTTTGAACACAGGGGGAAAAAGTGGAAAAAACCGCGTTACGACCCTGCCTACACCCACCATCCAGCTTTAGCAGTTACTCATATTTGGCCAGAAGCCTAGAAAGTTTTCAAATAGTGTAATGATCTTAATAATTGAGAACATTTTCCTGATCAAGGTAGGAACTGAGTTTTAGACAGTCATAGAAATTTGAAGGAGATGAATTTATGCCAAGGAAGCAGAAATTAAGTTTGTGGGCCGCCCCGAAGGAGTAAATCTCAAATGTTCGTTTTAGGAGGTTCTTCAGATTCTGGCTTCAGCCACGTCTTACACCCTCTCTGTCCAGTCTCTTCTACTTGTGGGCCCTCGGGCTGCTGGCCATTTCATGGGCCTGCTGAGCATTCACTCTCTCGCAGCCTCTGCACGGCTTCCCCTCCGCCTCCCCCTCCACTTCCCCCTCCCCCTCCCCCTCCGTGTTTTTTCCTGATCCTTTCAGGCAAAGTTAACCAGTTCATTTCTAATCCTTCACTTGGTCCTATGTCAGCTTGGGTTAGAATCCATCATTTCTTTCTCCTCAATTAGACTGTATCTCAATAAGAGGGGATTTGCTTTTTTCTTCTTTATCTCTAGTGCTTGGCACATGGAAGGCTGTTGGTAAAATTCCCTAAATTGTCACTTGTTAAATTACCAGAGGAGGGAGGTCATGACACAGAGAAAACTGACAAATTCCTGAGGAGGTAGAAGTCTGTGAAGTCACTTTCATAGGCTTTTAATAGCTAGTTATCATCTGTTCCAAGCCTCTAATGCACTGGGGAGAAAGCTGAATTTGGGTAAGGAGAAACAAAGTGCCCAATGGCAGAGTGAAGGAAGACAAAGACTAAAATCCACACCATCGGGTGACCAGTAAATAACATTGTAGGTGGAAAGACTCAGCCAGCCACATTCCCAGAGCTAGAACTAGAGCCCAGAACTCACAGGTCTGCTCCCAGAACCAACACCGACATGAAACTTATTTCAGCAACCCTCTCTTTAGGTATGCAGAGGGGCACTTTTAGCAAAGATGCTTTGTGGAACACCGGACAGTGGTGACACAGCGCACAGCTTTAGGGCCCCGATGTTCTCATCCAGAAGTAGAGGCATGTACATTCAGAGGCGCCAGGGGCTTTCCTCTTGCTTGCTGCTGCTGCTGAGCTGCAGGGTTGAGTGGCTGGATTTCAGGGCCACATCTGAGCACAGCAAGAGCACCGATTGGTCAGCATCGCCTTCCAGGGGGTGGGTTCAGGGCGTGGTGGCTAATGAAGCATGCGTTTCCCATTGTGGCTGGGCAGGATTAGTCAACCTTCTAGATCTATGATTTGGGGATTCTTAAAATTGTCCTTGTCTTTTCTGGATTCCCAGTGGTTTTTTCTGTAAGGAAAATTTGTCTGAACTAACAGAACATCTTTGTTGTTACAGATATGAAGACAGACATGCCTATAATCACGTCAGAGAAGTAAGTCATGATGGCCTTGGCCAGAATTACAGCTTAAATCAGATCTGTTTGTAGGTAACCTTTTCCACTTGGTAGTTCATGCCTTTTTTTTTTTGGTAGTATATGTCCTTGAAAATTATGTCTGAACTTATTGTGGATCACATTGAGTTTGAATGTACATTTTACTTTTTTAAATAATCCTAAGCCAAATCTTCTGCCATTTGAATTCCTTCCAAAATATGAACAGTACCCTGTAATGTACGTGTCATTAAGAGCTAAGATGCATACATTTAGATCTAAAACTGGCCTCCTGCCCTGTCCTCTTTCCTTGCTCTGCACTCGCAGGGTGACAGAAAGGCTTTCATCGAGGCTCTTCCTCATCCACTCGGACAGTCACGATTCCTTCCTCTAGCTTTTCTTTACAAGCTTCCCATTTCCACCAGACTTTTCTCCCTGCCCCGTGAACGCATGCCCTGCCTGGCTATCGTGCATCCCACGATCCAGCTTCCATATCCCTCCCCTCGAGGTTCTCTCCTCACCACCACCCCTGCCCCCTTGACTGGGGTTGTTCCTCCGGCTCCCATGCAGTCTGCCTTGGCGCCCCTCCCTGGGCCGCCCACCACGTACCTGATTTGGACTATTGGTTCCTGGAGAGCAGAGACTATGCCTGGTTCCTCCCTTCAGCTCCAGCACTTAGTGGTCCCTTGGTAGGATTTTGTTGACGAAATGTTCGTGCATTTAAATCCTCATTGAGGGGTACCTGTGTGGCTCAGTCAGTTGAGCATCCAACTTTAGCTCAGGTAGTAATCTCTAGAGCCCTGCATCAGGCTGTCTGCTATCAGCACAGAGCCCACTTCAGATCCTCTGTCCCCCTTTCCTTCTCTGTCCCTTTCCTGTTCATGCTCTCTCTCTCAAAGTTAAACACTAAAAAACAATTTAGGAGTGCCTGGGTGGCTCAGTCAGTTGAGCATCCAGCTTCGGCTCAAGTCATGATCGCGTGGTCCGCAGTCTCGAGCCGTGCATTGGGCTCTGTGCTAACAGCTCAGAGCCTGGAGGCCACTTTGGATTCTGTATCTCCTTCTCTCTCTGCCACTCCCCTGCTTGCGCTCTCTCAGAAATAAATAAAACATTAGACATTAAAAAAAAAACTTTAGGGGTGCTTGCGTGGCTCAGTCATTTAAGCATCCGACTCTTAATTTCGCATTGGGTCATGATCTCACAGTTCGTGAGTTTGAGCCCTAAATCAGGCCCCACGCTGACTCTGGCTCAAGCTTGCACTCTGTCTCAAATAAATAAACTTAATAAATCTTAAGTGTATTAAATAAATAATTAAACACGTATAAATACATAAGTAAATCCTCAGCTTCCTTGAGGGGCAGCTCAAAGTGCAACTCTTCTATAAGCCCCCTAAAAATATTCATGTCCACGATGATTTCTCATCTTGCTTCTCAGCGGAGACCCCATCCCAGCAGTAGCTGCAGGAAAGCTGCAGCCAACACTAGGACTCACAGACAGAAGCCTGCCCCTCAGAGCTGCATCCAGCTCAGGCTGGCAGTGGACATGACATGGCGTCAAGCCAGTTTGAGAATGTGAGGTTTTGGGTGGGGGAGATTGCCGCCTGCCCCAGATTCTCCTTTTGTAAACTCTGTAGTAATAACATCGCAAGCATTGTATTGATCTTTGTAGTACTTTCCTAGAGCTGCCATAACAAAGTACAGAAGTGTATTCTCGTACTTCTGGATACCAGAAGTCCAAAATCAAGGTGTGAGTGTGCTCCCTCAGAAGGCTCTGGAGGATAATCCTTCCATCTTGGATGCCTGGCCTTAGCTTCTGGCGGTTTCCAGCAATCTTTGGCATCCCTTAACTTGAAGATGCATCCCTCTAGGTTCTTTCTTCATTGTTGCTTGGAGGTCCCCCTTGTGTATGTCTGTGTGTCTGTATGTCTGTGTCCAAATTTCCCTCTTTTTCCTGCAAGGACACCACTCAGTATCACTTCATCTTAACTTGGTTACATCTGTGAAGGCTTCATATTCACAGGGCCAGGGGTTAGGACATAACCGTGTCTGACAACTCTGTCAGAAAATTATGCCCCTTCATCAATCCTTGATTCATGATTTGGCCATAGTAATTACCGTTACAATCTAAATATTAAAAAATATATTAAATATTAAGAGAAATGGGCTTATTTTTATATTTTAGGTTAATTTTCCAGCTTTAGTGCTAGTTATAATTGTTTCTTTACTCTTCCCCCTGAAACTCTGATCCGTTTCTCAAGTGGATGCACTCTGATTGGCCTTTTCCAACAGAGTGATGAAAACCTTCCGTGTAATCCTTCCTGGAGGAGGGCATCAGGACCCTCAGATAATGCCCGAGGGGACTGAAGTACGTAGGCTGAGTCCTTGGAGGACCAGCCATGAGAGAGGTGCTGGTCTCCCCTCCTCGTTCGTGCTCCTTTATTAGCAGCATCTACTGCAGGTACCTGCATGTCAGGCATTGGATGGGTGTTGCAGACAGAAGAGGAGGAAAAGATTGCATCCCTGTTCTCGAGGGATTTACGTTCTAGTGAGAGAAGAAGAAAGGCAAGCAGTTGCACTCTTCCGTAATCAGTTATCACGGTGAGATATTACTGTCACCATCGTCATAGTACCAGCTCCTCCAGGAGTGCCGGTTCCCCGTCTGTATGCTTTACCTGAAGTCTCAGTTCATCTTCTCAAGAAGCCTTTGAGGTGGATGTAGTCATTTCCATCTCATACGTGGGGAACCTAGAAATAGCTTGTCCAAGATTATATCAGCTCAGACCAGGCAGACCAGGCAGTTCGGCTGCAGAGCCTCTGAGGAGCACAGTGAGAAGAGTAACGTAGTTGTACATGCTGGTGTTTCTTGGGTATACTCCGTGCACAAGGTACTCTGCTGAGGACACATTTGGACTATCTCTGAAGTCCTCACATCACCCCTGGAGGTAGGTCCTGTTATTATCTGACAAGTGAGGAAGCGGAACCAGAGGAGGTTACGTAACTTGGTCAAGGCCACTACTTAGACCTAAGCATAGACTCAGAACCGTTGTGCTGTGGTCTTCCAATGATAAATAGGCATTATTCAATAGGCGGTGGACAAGGGTGTTCCATGCTAAAGAACGAGGTGTGTTCAAGGAAATAGAAACAGAAGAAGCAGAGGTGGATTCACATGGTACACCATTTTCTATAGTCTTGTGGCCCTAAAATGAGTCTGCTTTTCCCTAGTTTCATTGTTGCTTCTAATCATAGCTACCACCTTTTCCTCCTGCCACTCTGCCCCTAATGTTTCCAGACTTTTACTTTTCACTTTTTTCTTCTTGCTGCTTCTCCAGAAAAGGTAATTGCAGCAGGATTTGGCTTTTTAAGGCATTGACAGCCAGTGAGCAGACACCTGCTCTGTGACTCATAGGCGGTATGTCTTAGTCATTTGTGTATCTGGCTGTTTGCTGTTTCCATCAGCAGTCTTACTCAGAGGCTTTCTTCCATATGCTTTGCAGCCACTGTCTCACTTGAGCTTTCATAAATGAGCATTTGAGGTCATTTTGAGGTAGGAAGGCACGTGTGATTCTGGCCTTTTGCAGAAGAGTAAAAAGAGACGTAGAGAGGCTAAGCGACTTGGCTCGGAATCACACACAAGAGCCAACAGCAGGACCCAGATTTGACGTGGTGCTTGTCCCCACGTGGCTGTCCCTGCTCTCAAAGAACAGTTAATTAAGGAGTACATTTCCATTCATTAAAAATGTCATTTGTGGGGTGCATGGGTGGCTCAGTCGGTTAAGCTTTTGATTTCGGCTCAGGTCATAATCTCGAGGTGGTCATAATCTCAAGGTTTGTGGGTTTCAGCCCTGCATCGGGCTCTGGGCTGACAGCCTGGAGCCTGGAGCCTACTTTTCTGTGTCTCCCTCTCTCTCTCTCTGTCCCTCCCCAGTTTGTGCTCTGTCTCTCTGTCTTTCATATATTTTGAGTCATGGAATTTGATGAAAGTTGTGGATCCCTTCCCCAGAAAAGTATACATTGACACAAAATTTGTGTTCAGATAAAGGAGATTCATAGATCCATGAAGCTGGTAAAGCCAGTGCTGTTGGTGGTATGAAAAGCAAAGATTCTTTCTAGGTCTCTCAAATCAAAGTTCTTTTAACTGTGTGCAGCAGTGGCCATGCTTTCCATGCAGGTGAGGAGATACCCTCCTGTTGTATGAGCAGCTACATTTTTTATTCGGATCTTTAAAAGTAACACATAACACCCTTATGAGGTAGTAGTACTGTTACCCCATCTTCTGGGTGGAGGAACACACATAGAGAACTTAAGTAACTGGCTCTGTCAAACAGTTACAGGTGACAGGCTGAACGTGAATTGTGCACCACAGAGCTCATGTGTGTAATCATCATGTCACCCTGCCACAGGTGTGAGAATAGCGCTGCTAGGTTTTAACCTTTAAATCTAAGATACAGTTCCCATAGGTAGGAAGGCGTGCTCATCCCTATGTAGGATAAACAGGGTGTGGACAGCTTGGAGATTCTTCTGATGAGTCAGGGTTGAGCAGCCACGAATCTCTTAAATATAGCAGAGCCAACTTCCTGTTTAATTGCATGTAAGATGTAGCAGTTTAGACATACTCATTTATCCATACACAAACCAAAATACTCAAGGTGAAGAGTAAAATTACCTGTGTTTCAGCAAACAGTGCCTTCATAAGTGCTGTCAGGCTAACAGCTGTAGGTAAAGGCAAAAAGTTGCCTTTAGCCCTTCCTCTGATGAGATTTCCCAGTATGGCAGTCTGGGCCCTCATGGGGGTGTCCCAGTGACATTGTCACGTGGTGACATCTCACTGGGACAGAACCCTGTTGTCTTACCTATGACTTTATGTAAATTGGGAAGTGTTCGGGGGTTGCTTTTACATTTAAGGAACTAAGCAGGTATTTCCTTACCAAACTAAACTTCAAAAATTATTGTGAGACAAAGAGCCCTTTCTGCTAGGATGCTTGGCTGAATGTAAAGCACCGGAATCATTTACTTTTCTATGTAGTGGAGACCTTAGGAGAAATGTTTATTAAATTCTCGGATTGGGGCTCCCGGGTGGCTCATTCAGTTAAGCGTCTGACTCTTGATTTGGGTTCAGGTCATGATCTTCTAATTCATGAGTGTGAGCCCTGCTTCAGGCTCTGCACTGACAACGCGAAGCCTGCTTGGGATTCTTTCTCTACTTCTCTCTCTGCGAACTCTCTCTCAAAATAAACTCGAAATTCTCATTTTGCATTCCAATGTTGAACAAAGGCTCTTCACATTATGAGTGGGATATTGTGATACCCAAAAGTGACAATAATGTAAAAGAAATCCTGACAAATGATGGCCGTATTCTCTTTTTATTTACCTAAATCATTTGGCCTACCAATTTTAAATGACATAAATTTTCATACTTGGTTAAACTGGGCTCAATTTTTTTTTTTCAAATTAAGAAAATTAGGGGTGCCTGGGTGGTTCAGTCTGTTGAGCATCTGGGCTTGATTTTGGCTTACATCATACAATCCCAGGGTCGTGGGATTGAGCCCCACACTGGGCTCCATGCTGAGCATGGAGACTGCTTAAGATCTCTCTCGCTTTCTCGCTCACACACATTCTCTCTCTCTCTCTCTCTCCCTCTTTCCCTCCCTTCCTCCCTCCCTCTCCCCCCCATTCCTCTCCCCTACTCACACACTCACTCTCTTTTTGTCAAAAAAAATATATTAAAAAGCCAAAATAATTACATGAAGCTCTAATAATAAAAACAAAAATAATACATGCTTATTAGAGAATAGTTAAAAAACACAAACGTATAAAGAAAACACTTAACCTGTGGCCTGCCATTGAGAAAAAATGCTATAAATATTTCAGCATACCACCGACTCGTCTTTTTTGCATGCTCTATTGTCTTTTGAATATTGAAATTATAAAGTGTTACTTCACACGTGGAACTTGAGAGACTTAAGAGAGGACCACGGGAGAAGAGAAGGGGAAAAAATAGTTACAAACAGAGAGGGAGGCAACCATGGAAGACTCCTGAATGTAGAGAACAGACTGAGGGTTGATGAGAGGGGTGTGGGGGAGATGGAAAAGTGGGAGATGGGCCTTGAGGAGGGCACTTGTTGGGATGAGCACTGGGTGTTGTATTTAAGCAATGAATCACGGGAATCTACCCCCAAAACCAAGAGCACATTGTATACACTGTATGTTAGCCAACTTGACCATAAATTATATTTAAAAAAAGAAGAAGAAATTCAAGTGTTACTGACAGTTATTTCCATTTTGCAGGTATCAGCGTAGTATAGAATGGGCCACAAAGCTCATGCAAAGACAGGGGCAGGATGAGAGTACAGTGCAGAGAACCCTCAAGGATTACACAAAACCACTTGAGCATCCTGGTATAAAAAGGAATGAAGAGTTTGAATGGCATGATGAGCTGAACTCTGAAACCGTTCCCAAAATCGAAGGTACTGCAGATAGAGAGGAACTTTCTGTGATGAATGGGGACTCGGAGAAGTCACTAGAACTGGAGGGTCCCAACAAGCAATCAGACCACCTACAAGGGAACTCGGGGCCTGGCCCACTGACTCCAGAGGGCTTGGATGGGCATGCGGTAGAGGTTGCCACACTGCAGCACTGCCCCCCGCCCCAGGTTCACTGCAGCACAGATGTTCCCTCCCAGCGTGACGTTCGGCCTGGGGACAGGAGCCAGCAAGTGGATCTCTTCTGTGCCAGAGAGAGAGGGCCCAGTGATGAGTACGTGCTGGTGGAGGAAGATGTGTATGATGTGAGCGAGAAGGAATGTGCCTCTCATGAGGAAGTGAGTATAACGTGGGTTCAAACTGCATGGATCCACTATACACGGATTTTTTTTTTTGATACAGTACAGTACTCTAAATGTCTTTTCTATATGATTTTCCATATAACATCTTCTTTTCGCTAGCTTCCTTTATTATAAGAATACAGCATATAATGCTTAAATATGTTTTAATGAACTATTTATATTATTGGTAAGGCTTCCAGCCAACAGTGGGTTATTAGTAGTTTCGTTTTGGGGGAGTCAAAAGTGCTATACAGCTTTTGTGTTGCAGGAGGTCAGCACCCCTAAGCCCTGCATTGTTCAGGGATCAACTGAGGAAGAAAATCAGTCACTTCCTCCAGAACCATCTGTTTCTGGCCCATAGCAGATGTGGGCTAACCAGGGTGCCCCTCACTCAGAACGGGTAGCAGGCCCATATTAAGTGCCCAGGGTATGTGAGAGGTGGTTAGACACTCAGAGGGAATCGCAGGCACTGGGTCCCAGCCCTAGTGGCTCAGTAGTTGTGAGGGCTGTTTCTACTAAAACCTCAAGTCTGTGAATAACTTAAATTTTTTCATGTATAAATTGAAGCAGGTGCAATACTACTCTTTCCCTTGAGTGGGAGGAAAAGAAGTGCTGTGGGAAGTACACGTAGCTTGAGTCTGGCTGTAGCAGAGCGTCTCAGGTATGGAATCAGCCAGCACAGGAAAAGCTCTGGGAAGCAGACCCAGAACCAGTTCAGTGAGGGATCACAGTCAGAGACAGTTGCCCTGGAATTATCTATAATAGCTAAAAATGAGCAAATCTAATGGCTAAGTATTACTTGAAACACGATTTGAAGAAATACCACCTAGCATTCATAATGAGGTTTGTGAAGCCTGATAAAGAACCTAGGCACACGTTTGTGAGGTACAGGCCAGTGAAAAGAAGGACATAAAATCGACCAGCAAAAGGATCACAATTGCGGGGAAAAAAGAAAGGAAATAAATCAAAACGTTCATAGTAGAAAAACCTAAAACTTATTTTCCCACATAATAATAAAAATCTATATTTAAAAACATTTTTTAATGTGTTTTATTTATTTTTGAGACAGAGAGAGTCAGAGCATGAGTGGGGAGGAGCAGAGAGAGAGGGAGACCAGAATCTGAAGCAGGCTCCAGGCTCTGAGCTGTCAGCACAGAGCTCAATGTGGGCCTCGAACCCACGAACACGAGATCATGACCTGAGCCGAAGTCGGAGGCTTAACCAACTGAGCCACCCAGGCGCCCCTAAAAAATCTATATTTTTTAACAGTATTAAGCCAATAAACTTGAATCTGGGAAGATTATAAAAATAATGTTTGTTTTAAAATGCAATCTGCTCTATGTAACATGTTCTTCCATTTGTTCTCTGTGTATTTTCTTTCTTTCTCTTCAGTTGGCACCAAAAAAGAGATTAATATGCAGAAGAAATCCATATCGGATCTTGGAGTATTTGCAACTTAGCCTGGAAGAGGTAAATTTCCTGCATGTTATGTTTTTGGCTCCTGGTCTCAGGGCCTGGGCAACCTGTAATACAGTTCACCTGGAAAAAACAATTCTGTTTGTAATTCAGTAAGTGAGTATTCAGTAACTGAATGTTATGAATCGGTATTGAAATGACCATAGGCATCTTCCAAAGTAGGCCTACATAAATTTCACCCCTTAGTCTTCATTTCATCAAGTTTAAGATTTTGGCGGGGGGGGGGGGGGGGGAGGGAATTTCCCTTTCCCTATATGATGAGATATTGTTAATGTACCGTACATACCACTCACCCATTTAAAGTGTACAGTTCAGGGGCTCCTGGGTGGCTCAGTTGTTGAGCATCCAACTTCAGCTCAGGTCATGATCTCCGGGTTCATGGGTTCAAGCCCTCCATCAGGGTTTATGCTGACAGCTCAGATCCTGCAGCCTGCTTTGGATTCTGTGTCTCCCTTTCTCTCTGCCCCTCCCCTGCTCATGCTCTGTCTCTCTCTCTCTCAAAATTAATAAGCATTTAAAAAAATTAAGTGTACAGTTCAGGGTTGCCTGGGTAGCTCAGTTGGCTAAGCCTCTGACTCTTGATCTTGGCTCAGGTCATGGTCTTGCAGTTTGTGGGCCCAAGCCCTTGCATCGGGCTCTGTGCTGACAGCACTAACAAGCCTATTTGGGATTCTCTCTTCCTCTCTCTGCCCCTCCTCCCTGTTCTAGATAGATAGATAGACAGACAGATAAAATAAAGTATGCTGTTCAGTGGTTTTTAGTATATTTGTGGCGTTTCACCAGCTTTTTTTTTTTTTAATGTTTTTAATTTATTTTTGAGAGAGAGAGACAGCGCGAGCAGGGGAGGGTCAGAGAGAGAGGGAGGCACAGAATCCGCAGCAGGCTCCAGGCTCTGAGCGGTCAGCACAGAGCCTGATGCAGGGCTCGAACCCACGAACCATGAGATCCTGACCTGAACCAAAACTGGACGGTCAACTGACTGAGCCACCCAGGCGCCCCTCCCCAGCTTTTAATAAGCCATGATGCACATCTTAAGCCATGTAATGACTGCTAATTACATAAATGGATTCTAGATATATCCTTCTGTAGAATTACAGAATTACATGTTCTCTTAATGCAGTAGCTGCATTCCCAAATGTTGGCTTAAAAGTGACTTACTAAAAATTGCATCAGGGCACTTGGGTGGCTCAGTCATTCAAACATCCGACCTTGGCTCAGGTCATGATCTCGAAGTTTGTGAGTTCGAGCCCCACGTCAGGCTCTGTGCCAACAACTCAGAGCCTGGAGCCTGTTTCAGATTGTGTGTCTCCCTCTCTCTGCTTCTCCCTTGTTCCCTCTCTCTCTCAAAAATAAACATTAAAAAATTTTAATTGCATCATAAAATTTCCCTCTGATTTAAAGCTCCTCGGTGCTGTGTTCACGTGTTGTTCAGTCTGTCCTTGTTTGCTTGTTTATACCGTCCACAGAAGTGTCCCCTCTGCTCCGGAAGATAGCACCCCTTCCTCGCACTCATGCGCCTCTTCCCCAGGAGCGCTCCTGCCCGTCTCGGGTGGCCCCAGCGGTGTCTGCCACCATTGTCAGGAAATGTGTGTTGAATGCATCCACATTGGTAACTTCGTGGCTGCGTCCGCAGAGAAGTGATTGTGTCTCCATATTCTCTTGATTTCCTTGTCTCTGCTTCCTTCCTCACTGTGAGGCCAAAGGTACAGCCTCACAGTCCAGGAAAGGATGTTTGGAATTATTTACTTCATCTCCTCATGTTACATGAGATAGCTTAGTCTGTTATTGAAGACAGTAGCCTCTAGGCACGTGTGGCTATTCTATTAAACTAACTAAGATTGAGCGAAATGCAGAATTCTGTTTCTCAGTTGCGCCAGCTATGTTTCAGACACGCAGCAGCTGCATGTGGATAGTGGCGACTACATTGGGCAGCACAGGTATAGAACATCATCATCATAGAAAGTTCTGGACAGCACTGGGGCTGCCCCTTCTCTAAGGGCTTGAGCTCTCCGGTCCTTGGTCTCTTCTCTGTAAAACAAGCATTGTACAGCACCTTGTTCATAAGATGTTCCGGGAATCAACTACTGCATGTAATGGGTTCAGCACAGTGCCTGATACATAGTAGAATGCTCAGGAAGTGTTACTGCATGCTGTTCTTGTCATTATCATCATTATTATTCAATTACCTGTAAATTACAATCAAATCACTTGCAAAAGCTAGTTGGAACCCTTTCTTTTGCAATCAATATTTTGCAAAAATTTTTACTGGGTACTTCCTGTGTGCCAGGCACTGAGCTTAGTAGTAACAATACAGAAATAAACAGACTATGGCTCTGGTCCTAAAGGTGTTCCAGAAATAATTGCGTTCATTGCCATCTGTGGATTGTGCCAGTGCTGCTCCTCTAGTATCCTTGGACCCAGGATGCTTAATAATTATGATTACTGATTATAGCTGGAAAGACTTCACAAGGTCAGTGATATCCGTGGAGGGTAAAGGATAAATGGGGATTGCCATTCGGACACTGGACAGCATGGCTTTCTTCATGCAGCTCAGTCCTGGATAGCAAGGCAGGATGGCTAGACCGTGGTGGGCACATCTGTAAGTATCTACCAGGGGTCTGTCCTGGTCTGCGTGGCACCAGGGCACTGCAGGCAGCTGTGTCGGGGAAGGGCAGGGTCCGGAACAGCCATCAGTAGGAGGGTGAACCGGATGGCTGAGGCCTGGAGGAGCCAGCCAGCGTCGGGAGGCAGCAGCAATAGGCAGAGAGAGAGCGTTAGGTGTCAGCTCACTACTCAGTAGGTGACCACTTGTGTTCGTTTGGTGCTTTTTACTGACAAGAAGAGGGGCTGCTGTCCACTGCTGTCTCCCAAACACTCCCCGAAGAAAGGCAGCAGTGTTGGGAGGTAGGTGAGGTTGCTCTGTCTTCTTGGAAGCTGCTTCATTCCGAAGGACATTCCAGACAGGTGTTGCAGTTATCAGGGGGTGCGCAACTTAAGCTAGCTCTGCTTCTTAGTTCTCTTCTGGAAGATTTGCTTTGAATGAATCACTCATGTTTGGGGCACCACTCTGCAGTTTAATGTGTTTCCATAAATGTCCTCAGGAACATGAGCAGCCCTTCTGTGGTGATTCAGAGTAGTTCTTTTTTAAGGGCTTGAGAATGGTGATAACACAGCTGACTTAAAGAACGTCTCTTAGAAATCTGTTACTGAGAACTTTTTTCCATTCTAATGCTTTGGGCCCTAACTAGACTTAGTGAAATGACATTAAATCCTCATTAAACTCTTCCCTCCATTTTGCTCTGATAGCTTACTAATGAGTTCTCAAGGGACAGAATTGCTCCCTCCCCTGACTTCCCCAGTCTGCTGATGATTTAATTTCAAGTAAATCCAACTCAACTGAATTAAGATCCATTGCATCTGTAATAAGTGCCTAAGAGCAGTTTGTGTACATCCATAAAAACCGTTTATTTTAGGCCAGTAAATATTAATGAGTTATTGGTTTCATCAGTTCTTAGAGCAGCACTTGTTTACCAATAATGGAAAATTTCTAAGGAACTTAAATTCTAACACACCAGGAAGGAGTCCTTGCTTAGCAAGCAGAGGATTGAACTTTTCTGGGGTATAATATCTAAGTGGTTTCTTAGGAGGGAAAACGAAAATGAATCGAGCAGGTAGGTGCTTTGTGGAGCCTTTAAAATTTTTACAAGATTTAATTTCATTAAATCTTTAATAAGGCATTATCATCACCATTTTATAGATGAGGTAGGAGAGTTTAAGTGACACTTCCAAGGGCCAACCTACTTTTTTTAAGTTTTATTTATTTACAGAGAGAGAAAGCAAGCAAGCAAGCAAGCAAGCAGAGGAGGGAATCCTACATAGACTCCATGCTGACATCCTGAAGCGGGGCTCAGTCTCACCAACCATGAGATCATGGCCTGAGCCAAAACCTGAGAGTCGGATGCTTAATTGACTAAGCCACCCCGGCACCCCCAGGACCTAGCTGTTAATGAAAATTTCAGCCCAGCTCTGGCACATCCCAGAGTCCATTCTCCCTGTCACCCATTCTGAACCAAGCAGTGACGGCTGTGAGAAAATGAGAGGGAAAGCACTGGCTGTTGGAGGACCCAAGTTTGTCACCTTCTTTCTGGCCACTCTGTGTGCATCCAAGACACAGTGGCCCTCTGCATTAACAAGTCGTGTGCCACAGGAAGACAGAAGGTCAGAATAAGATTGAACGACACCTGAGAAGGCTGTCACCAGTAGGGGCTGCAGCACGTGGCATTCGTGCAAGGAGAAAGGAGCTGGAGAGCCAGACCTGCAGAGACCTGCTCTTGGTGGCTCTGGCAGTTTCCTAAACTCAGCGCTTAGGGTTTAATCTTTCAGCACAAGCACTGAGCAGCCACTGCGTGCAAGACCCTCCCAGGCCAAGGGAGTGGCAGGCAGAGTTTCTGCTCTCACAGAGTTTACATGTGAGTTAGACAGACACATGTAAGGAAGAGAGACACATGTATGTATGTATGTATCTCCAAGTTAGCTATAGTGTAATAATGGTTTCAGGAGTAGAATTTCATGAATCATCACTTACCCAGTGCTCATCCCAACAAGTCCCCTCCTTAGTGCCCATCTACCATTTAGTCCGTCCCCCACTCACAGCCCCTCCAGCAGCCCTCAGTTTGTTCTGTGTACTTAAGAATTTCTTATAATTTGTCTCCCTCTCTATTTTTATCTTATTTTTGCTTCCTTCCCCCTATGTTCATCTAATGTGTTTCTTAAATTCCACATGTGAGGGAAATCATATTTGACTTTCTCTATTTCACTTAGCAGAATACATTCTAGTTCCATTCACCTTGTTACAAATGGAAAGATTTCATTCTTTTTGATGGCTGAGTAATATTTCATTGTGTGTGTGTGTGTGTGTGTGTGTGTGTGTGTGTACACAACATACATACATACATACATACAAATGTCACATCTTCATTCATCAGTGGATGGACATTTGGGCTCTTTCCATAATTTAGCTATTGTTGATAGTGCTGCTATAAACACTGGGGTGCAGGTGCCCCTTCAAATCAGCATTTTTTAATAGTTTATTGTCAAGTTGGTTTCCATATAACACCCAGTGCTCATCCCAAGTGCCCTCCTCCATGCCCATCACCCATTTTCCTCCCTCCCCCACCCCCACCAACCCTCATTTTGTTCTCAGTATTTAAGAGTCTCTTATGGTTTGCCTCCCTCCCTCCCTCTCCTTAAC
>PJEM01005321.1:0-109459 GCA_004023845.1 Helogale parvula
GGCTGCGGCCCAGCCCGTACTTGTAAGAACAGGGGTGACTGTGAGGGCCCGGAATCGGAACCACGTGAGGTCTCGGCAATGAGCAATGCTTGAGCTGGCTGGCACTGAATGAGTCTCTATTTCATTCGGTTGACTCCAGTTGCCTTTTTAAAAAATCTGAAAATCAGTAAAACCAGTTTGGATTTAAAGCCTCTGCAGGGCGCCTGGGTGGCTCAAGTCAGTTAAACGTCCGACTTCAGCTCAGGTTACAATCTCGCAGTTTGTGAGTTCGAGCCCCGTGTCAGGCTCTGTGCTGACAGCTCGGAGCCTGGAGCCTGCTTCTAATTCTGTGTCTCCTCCTCTCTCTGCCCCTCCCCTGCTCATGCTCTGTCTCTCAAAAATAAATAAATGTTTAAAAAGTTTTTAAAGCCATCTCAAGATGTATTTATCTGCCTCTCTTCAAGCAATTTTTGTTCACTCTTGAATTCACTTGCCTATTGAAATCTGCTATGTGACACTCTTTGGAAGCTCCAGACGAAGTTGTGATGCTCACCTCCCAGGGGGACACTGAACAAGGAGGCAAGCAGGCAGGTCACTAACGGCGGTGGCCTCCAGGCTGGGTAGAAAGGGGGACCGTGGGGGTCAAGTCCCTGGGTCAGGCACTGCAGCCAGGGACCCAGGTCAGGAAGCACATCTAGGAGGTCACACTAGGGCTCAGAGAAGGAGGGAGAGAAGTGGCTGTGGAGAAAGACGATCCTGCACATGTGACCACCGGAGCCCGGAACCAGGGTGTAGGGTCCCCATGAGTTGGGTGGGTGTGTGGAAGCAAGGGGCAGGCGGGGCCGGGGACAGGCATATGGCCCGGAGACCCGGGAGGCCATTGCAGGAAGGAGCTTACAGAGGGTCTGAGCCAGGGAGGCCCTCACCGGGCAACTGGACACAGTCCCCTTCCACCCGACGAGATGTAACTCAGTCCTCCAAGACGCGGTATGGACTCTGGGTACAAACACTCGATGCTTCCCTCGTCACGGATTCCCAGCTCATAAACAATCCACGTACTTACAGCAAAACTTCCCATTTTGATATGAACACTGAAAATACTTCAAACAGCAGGTTAAACCGTAGCCAAGGACTGATTTTAAATTTGCCCTCCACGTTAGGCTGGGGTCCTTACATACCTACTAAAATGTTCTTTCCAGTTTTACCTTAAAAGCCTACGCCCACCAAGGATGGCTGTGGACCGCAAAGAGGCAGTAAGCCCTTCCTAGCGTGGAATGCAAGAGCTGATGGCCAGTCTGACGATGATCATTCACCTCGCTCTGACAAGAAGTGCCATCGCCTGGGCGTTTACGCCGTGCCACTCCTCCGCTAGACTGACAGCTGATTTTGTGCCCGTTTTTCTAATTCTGAACAGCTGTCTCTTTTCGAGATGAGAATGTCCGAGATGTCCGTTTTCGAGATGAGATCACTGAGGCGTGGGAAGGTTAACCTACGTGCGAACATTTCTCAATCAGCAGGCGTCGCGGCCGGGTGCAGACCGGGGCAGCCAGCTCCGCCGTCCACCCACACTCGTTCCTACGCTTGATCCTTCTATGGAAAGTCTCCCGTCATTTCATTCGCTGATCTCAAGGATAAGGCAGCTGCTGCCCTGTGGCATTACCGGATCATCGAGCCTCCGTGGTACTGAACTGGGGACCACGGGCCGAGCACTGTATTCCAGCCACTGAAAAAACTGCACCATCAATTCAGACGTCTCCGCTTTGGCGTTTTCCTTACTCATTAATATTAATCGGGGGGATGGTTCCTGGCTTACCAGATTCTGTGTCAGCCTCTGCTCATAAACGCCCTTGCTCCGAGTTAAATCCAAACACGTAAAAACATCTGTGCCCCAACTTGCTCACGCCTGATTCAACTACACTGAGGGCCAAATGCCGACACGCTCACCAGTCGGGTTTTGCTGTAAAGGGTCAGTTCAGTGCACGAGTGGCTACGATGTTCCTCGTGGACGGTGTGCCGGTGACCTTGTACCTGGGCAGTGAAGGGATATAGCAGCAAAAATCCGAGAGGACACTGGCATTAAGCCTGAAGAAGGCTTTCTTCTAATCGTGCATCTGTACAAGGACATACTTTAGGGAGAATTCTAAGAGGAATCACCCAGAGCAAACCAAGTCGTGAAGCCTTTTCACACCTCCAAGCAGTGGCCATCGGGGTTTTGAGGGTGAAGGAAAGTCGGTCACGGTCACACCAAAAGAAAATAGCTGAGACTCTCGGGAAAGCTAAGCAAACAGCCACGAGAGCGTGCGCGGTGAAGCGCTGCAGCATGACGCAGGTATGTCTGAGTCGCTTTGGTACCTGCCTGTCTTGTGTCGTCAGCGGCTCATGCAGTCCAGAGGCACCTCTGGTTGGTGGCTACACCACACAGGCTGATCTGAATACCTGTGCTGTTTGCTCGCAGCCTGTAAACAGGGTTGCCCCGCGCCCCCCTGCCTGGAGCTGTTGTTACAGGTATGGAGAAATGAGTCAGCCTGGGATCTGACTCACAGATAAAGTCTTGGCCTTCCAGTAGGAGATGATGGCTCCACACAAGTATGCGATGTGGATACACTGGAGCCTTAATCTGGTGGGAGAGTTCTAGCAAATCTCTGGAAAAAATTCAGTTTTGCTGGGTTAGTTTTTACGTCACGAAAACCTCACGCTGGGTGGCTGTGATCCTTTGAAGACTGGCGTTCAGCAGAAGGTAGTATTGCTCATCAGGGGGCATTGGACGAAGTCTGGAGACGTTTCCAGTCCTGACGCTGGAGGAGGGGGTGGCGAATGGCAGCTGGTGGGTAGAGCGCAGGCACGCTGAGGAGCACCCAGCAATGCACCCCCCCCCCCCGCCCCGTGATGAGGAACGGTCCTGCCCAGCATGTCCGTGGCTCTGCGGCTGAGAAACCTTGTTTTAAAGCCTAAGTCAGGGGCGCCTGGGGGGCTCAGGTGGTTAAGTAAGTGTCGGACTTTGGCTCGGGTCATGATCTCACGTTCGTGGGTTCGAGCCCTGCGTTGGGCTCTGTGCTGACAGCTCAGAGCCTGGAGCTGCTTCGGATTCTGCATCTCACTCTCCCTCTGCCCCTCCCCCTCTCATGATCTGTTTCTCTTTCAAAATAAATGTTAAAAATTGTTTTAAAAAAAGAAAAAATAAATAAAAGAATCACTATGACAAAATTGCTATAGAAATCTTGTTTTCTAAAAGGAAACTACATGTTTTATAACTAGATTAGCTGACAAACTGAAGAATTCACGTGAAGGGTTAGGGAGAAATCTCAGGGAAAGCTCCTCATTCAGAAGAGGTTACTGGAAATACGAAAAGACTTCCACCGTTACTATGCCTCTGAGTTCTAATCGCTACTCATTTAAAACTACAAGGTGAAGAAAAGTTCGCACTGTGTGAGCTGAACATCTTTTCTGTGTTCACAGGTGAAAGCTGGCGGCCGTCCACCTGCTTGTGAGCGGAGCGGAGAACGGGCTCTGGGATCTCTGGATTCTACTCCCGACCCACCACACGCATTCGGGTTTTCACTACCAATCATCACCGACAAAGACTTTATCATTTCCCACCAGAATGTGAGGTTTATGCCTGTTCAGGGTTTTAAAATCTCACTTTAAGTGCCTTCATGACCTCTGATGCCAGAGGTCATAAAGGCAAAGAGTGTGGCAGGTGCTGGCTTTGGAGTCTTGCTGCCTGGACGTAGGCAGAGGGGGGCTGACCAGGAGTCTCCGCAGCGAAGGTCCCGGACCCACACTTGCTTGCAAAGGCCAAGTCCAAAGCCCAAGCCAGTCAGTCAATGCGTGCACAGTTATGACTGGAGTGAGACAGCTTTGGTAAATGTATACTTTGCTTTATTTCCTCATTTTAAATACATGCTCAATTCACTCCTGAATTTTTTGTCATTTTTCTTCTTTCTCTTTTTAAAAAAAATTTAGTGTTTATTTATTTTTGAGAGAGAGAGAGAGAGAGAAAATGAGTAGGGGAGGGGCGGAGACAGAGGGAGACAGAATCCAAAGCAGGTTCCAGGCTCTGAGCTGTCAACACAGAGCCCGACTCGAGGCTTGAACTCACAAACCACGAGATCATGACCTGAACTGAAGTCAGATGCTCAACTGACTGAGCAAACCAGGCGCCCCGTCATTTTTATTTTTTTACAAAAACACTCTCACCACCCCCCCCCGAAAATATAAGCTTCAATGCCTGGAAGAAATGATGGTCTGTAAAGTCTTTCTGCTAAAAGAAGAGTGGAGAAGTGGAGGGGAGGGAGGAGGAAGGAGAGAGAAGAGGGCATGTTTGCAGCTTATGCACCCTCCCCAGAGTGGGGTCGCGCACCTTCTTAGGTAAGGAAGGGCGTAATATAAAGACTGTGATTTACTTTGGAGGGGGAGGGGCGGAGGGAGAAAGAGAGAATCGTATGCTCCCTCCATGCTCAGCACAGAGTGCAACACCCTGGACTTGATCCAGGGCCCCTGGAATCATGACGAGATGAAATCAAGAGTCAGACCCTCAACCGACTGAGCCATCCAGGCGCCCCAAGACTGTAATTTTTAAATGTTATTAATCTAGCAAAAATGCGTCCAGCTGGATGAGGCTGGAGGAGAGACCAGAGACACAGAGACACAGAGTATTGTGACCTGGGCAAGGGAAATCCGAGCCCCTTGGAGCTGAGGGACCGCAGGAAGTCAGCACCAGCGAGGTGTGTGGACACAGGACAAGTTTGGGGCTGTGCACGTCGACCTTGAGGGGACAGCCACATGCCCAAGGCTTAAGTGGAGTGGCAATGACTTGAGGCAGAGCATTTCTTAGCGCTGAAAAGACACTGTGAAGGAGAGAGTCCGGCACCCCCAGCGGGGAGGGTCTCTCACAGGGGGCGGTGTCCCCCCAGGATGGGCGGCAGAGGGCGAGGCCCGGTGACACTGGGGCAGGGTGGGCCAGGAGGCGGGGTGGGGGGGCAGAGGGCACCCCTGCAGCCGAAAGGTCGCGCAGGACAAGTAAGGAAGGAGCCGCTGTGTGTTTCTTTACGAAGAATGGTGAAGTGCGTCGCTTCGCTTCTCACCTGAACCTGAGATGAATTTAGAACGTATTTTGAAAACACAGGAGACAGGATCCAGGTTTCAGTAACACAGGAGAGAAAAACAAACTAGCTGTTTGACTGATTTAATACTGAGAGTGCTATGCAAGGCCGAAAAAATGTGAAAATACATTTTACACTCATTACTCATGCTGGCTGGCATTCATGCTGCAGGTCTATAGGAAAATTCCTCTTCTAGAAAGGCTATGCGGGAAGGGAATGTCCTTGTTTCTCCTCGTTGGCATTCAGGAGAGGCACAAACGCCGAGAGACGTGGCTGGCATAGTCTTGCTACTTCTCGAGTTCTCGTTCCTAAACTGTGGGAGTTAGGGCCGGACTGTGCTCACAGATGCAGAGATGATGTGTCACTGACCTCGGATGGGATCACTGAGCCCAAGTCGGCCTCGAGTTTGTGTTACGAGGAACAGTGTCTTTTATGTCTCTGATTTTTCTAAACTCTTAGAGGAAGAAACACAAATCAGGGTTTAGCGCTCCCAAGTTGCCCTGCATTCTGTTGTAACAAATTTCTAGGAAGTGAATTAAACTCTAAAAAAAAAAAAAAATAATGCATGATAGCACAACCCAAACCTACGGCTTATTGTCTCGGAGAAGAACAAACGTCCGGTGTAAGGATTCCCACAGACGGTGTCTGATCCTCACCTGAATAGCAGACAGACCTCACGTGCGGGCTCACGTGATGAGACTCCAGACGGGAGCAGCCCGGGGTCTTTCCACAGGGGTGTGTCCGCTCACACCGAGCTCAGTCCCTGTAGCTTTTGGACGGCACGGGTCTAGTGGACCCTGAGCCATGTGAACATGACTTTATCGCCCCTTTGCTCATAGTTGCAGACAGATATCAAGGGACGGCTGCAGGCTCTAACAGTATCGGGGACCTGGAGATGGAACACCGGAGTCCGATCACCCTTGGGACACACCTGCCTCCCACAATTCAGCGTATTTCCATGGGAACTTGATTAATTAGGAAACAAAAAAAATAGAGCGCCATGGCAGTCACCAAGGCTTCAGGGGTTGAGAAAACATAATTACTCAACCCCACTGACCTTAAAAGGTTAACTCTCACCCGCAGCACGCCTTCCTACCTTTAACAACCCTTATGAAATCGCCACTCTGGAGTAGACCAAAATTCCCCCTTGAACTTGTGTTTTAAGCATTCCTCTGCTGCAGCAAGTGCCACAGCACTGAGCTCCAGGCTAAGGGGGTGGGGGGTGGAAACGCCTGCTTGTCTTCGACTCCTCACTCTTGCCACCCTCTCCCTGCTAAGTGCGAGGAGGTGTCGCGCTAGAAAACACCAACTGAGTCAGGAACCGGAATGGTATCTCCAACAACACGTGTGCGAGCCGGGGAAGAATAGTAAAGCTAAAAAATGCTGTCGGTATAAATAGGGCGTTAAGAACCCAGAAATGCGCAGAAGATTATGGCGTGCCAGTTTTCCTTTAAATTTAACGAACTGGATCCTTTTGTGCTCATGTGCCCATTTTGTCCCTGCCATAACGGGAAACACATCATGCCAGTCCCTCCCTTTTCCGTGTGATTGGGTAGCTCGCCTCTCCTATAATTAGCTGAATATGCAGCATCGAAACCCCACGCTGGCCTGGCCCACAGGCCCGCTCCTCCTGTGTCGTCTCATAGGTCATGCGGTTATTCATATTGCTGTGAGTTCTACACTTCCGAAGCACCAGGTGGTAATGCAAATCCAGGAGTCACGGAACGCGGGTTTGTGGGCCCTGGCGGAGGGGGCGTGCTTGGATTTAGAGAAATGGGTCTCCCTCCCCAGAAAGCAAAGGTGAGGGGGAAACTATTCTGCTCTTTTATCCGGAACAGGGAGTGTTTGTGATGCCCCTGGGGCATCCTGGAGGGTAAGCTAGTGGTGCCCAGCCTCTGCACCTTGACATGGAGGAGCCCCGTGCACACCTACCGGCTCACGCATCCTTTCCTAAGTAAATGCCCATCCCCCAGATCTGACAGAACCCAAGAGGGCATTTATTTATTTATTTCTCATGAGAATTGAATCGAGTCTCTTTTGTCTCTTGGTATTTGGTCACTTTTACGCATAGCTGGTAACAGAACCCTTCTTGGGCTTTTAATTGATAATCTGCTTTAAGAGTAAGCACTCTGGGGGTGCCTGGGGGCTCGACAGGTTCAACATCCGACTCTTGCTTTTGGCTCATGTCATGATCTCACGGTTGTGGGATCGAGCCCTGCATCGGGCTCTGTGCTGACAGCTTTGAGCCTGCTTAGGATTCTCTGTCTCTCTCTTTCTCTGTCCCTTCTCCACTCGCTCTCTATTTCTCTCTCTCAAAATAAATAAATAAGTATTAAAAACAAGTCTATAAAAAAGAAGCATAACTGCTTTGGTCTTTAAGACTAATATGATCTATGTTCCTCCATTTCAGGGACCCTGGATCACATTCCAGTCCTACCCTAATGTCCCAGAGCCTTCCAGCCACCCCTGACCTCCATCACACAGACTGAGCCAACTAGAGGTCTACGGGTCCGTGAGCACATCATGCAGGACAGGAGGGCTCTAGCTGTGGGCATGAACTTCAACGGTTTGATTGCAGCCAGTTAGAAAGAACCAGTAAAATCAGCACAAATTAAAAAACAAAACAAAAAAAACAATAGCAGGGGCGCCTGGGTGGCTCAGTTGGTTAAGTATCCGACTTTGGATTACATCATGATCTCACTCTTTGTGAGTTCAAGTCCTGCATCGGGCTCTGTGCTGATAGCTTGGAGCCTGGAGCCTGCTTCACATTCTGTGTCTCCGTCTCTCTCAGCCCCTCCCCCACTCATGCTCTGTCTCTCTTTCTCTCTCTCTCTAACATAAATAAAACATAAAAAAATTAAACAAAAATACACAGCAGGAGTCTTTTCAGAACTCTTGCTAAGGAGTAATCACCAAATTTGCCCACCTCGACTACGTAAATGCCAAGGCCACCGGCCAACACCAACCAGATAAGCACAAACCATTTTACCTTAAGCCTGTTGAGTCCACATCTAACCAAGAAGACACCGGACAGGCCTGGGGCCGGGACACCCAACTCGGACGGGGCGGGGAGGTGTGCTTGGTGACCACGCAGGCCCCAGGCAACAGTCACTTCCAACAGCACAGAGATATTTCAACACTTTAGCAACGGTATGGTGGCACTCTGCTGGTCTCAGCCCCACCTGGCCACGTGGGCTGGTGATTTCGAGGCCTCAGTAAGGAATTACAAATACCCATGTAGATTTAAATGCTTGTCAAAATCCTTTTTACAAAAATTTTTAATGTTTATTCTTGAAAAAGAGAGAGAGAGAAACAACAGGGTAGGGGCAGAGAGAGAGGGAGACACAGAATTGGAAGCAGCTCCAGGCTCTGAGCTGTCAGCACAGAGCCCGACGCGGGGCTGGAACCCACAAACCATGAGATCATGACCTGAGCCGAAGTCAGATGCTTAACAGACTGAGCCACCCAGGCACCCCTCATCAAAATTCTTGATAAGCCACAGGGACTGTTCTTTGGTAGCCCTGTGGCTGTGCCCTCTACCAAAGGCAGGCTGGTTGGCATCCCTAATTCCTTAGGCCTCGGAAGTCCTATGTGCCTGGGTGTGGATTTCCCTCGAGCCACTGCAGCGACATGTCACAGCGTAGATGTCAGTTACTCAGAGGGAGGGGCGCTGGGACCCTGCAGGGCAAGACCGAACCTGTGTCTCACAGGTCTTCTCCTTTCATCCAGGATGGCGGGAGGAAACCACCAAATGGCCGTTGGGCGCGGTGGGATTCCCCTTCCCACATGCCCCACAAGTTAGCATTTCTCATTAATCATTGCTGAAGTTGTATGTTTACATTTACATGAATATAGAAAAATCAGAGAGAGAGACATCTATCCCCCCCACACAGCCCAGTGGAGGTACCCTCAAACCTAACTTGATGAGGTCACTACCCCCTTCTATAAAACCCCATGATCATAGGGCAAGACAGAGCACAGACTGGCCCCTGGCATGGGGGCCGGGGGCTGCCTGCCCTGGAACTCTCTCTTCTCATGTTTGGTCTGACTGCCCCCCCACCCCCCGCATTGTCCTCCATATAAATCCTACTTTCTCGACCAGTGGTCCAAAACACATATTTACAGGTTGGGAAATCAATTTAGGGTCATGGCATCCAAAGATGAAGGAGAATAGAATGAATTGAATAAAAATGCTGCATTTCACACGCACGGAGGGTAAGTAGTACTTTGTGAAACTTTAAATAGTGTCTTCACGCAAACAATTTCTCGCCGCCTGGATCTATTGGGTTTGTACTGTCTCCCCGCTGTGAGCCGCTCCTCCCAAACGGTCCCCACGTTATTTGAAAAACCCCTACAACTTAGTACAATGCCTGGTGCAAAGCAGATCCTCAATGCCTTTTTCAAAATGAAAAAAAAAATAACTTCAGGCAAATGGTAATACAAATTATTATTGCCTGTTTAGTTAGCGTCTAGTTTTTTTTAGTCCTGAAAAGCACTGCATGTTTTGGGGCCATGTCATAGAATTATTTTGTTTTCTGGGACAAAAAAGGGACGTTTCTCTTAAAATCACTACGAAGGGTTCCTAGGATGGATTCAACCCTCCCAGCAATGAAAATGCCATCTGGTTAGCAGCCGGGCCACATCGCCAGGGTTCCGAATGATCATCGGATGAAAAAGACATTTTTATGATTCCTCATCACCGTGCGTAAGCCCGGTGCCTCCGTGTTGTGTCAGTCTTTAGTCTCTGCAAATTAGACATGATTTCAAGGCTCGGTTAATGAACGGAGACCCCTGCACATCGCCACAGCACCAGTGAAATTAATGTTAACAATTAGAGTTTCACTGTTTTGCATGACACCTGAGTGATTCGATCAGCCTGTAGCCGGGGCTAAGGTGTATGTGGCGGAGAGGAGGGGCAGCCAGCAGGCACTTGAACAGCAGGGTAAGACTGGAGTGAGAGCCCATGTCACTGAAATGGAGCATCGGAGGTTCTATTTTTCCTCAGGACTGCAGCAGTTACTTTTAAAGCAATTTCTCTATTAAAAAATCTGACAAGGACTCAGTTAGTAGATATATGTAAAGGTAGCTAAATACCGAAAGACGGAGTAGAGTCAAGTCTTGTGAAAATAAAACACATAAAAAATATTCTTTCCCTCCACACGATCTTGGGGCTGGGCACTGGCCGAGTGCTAAGAAGGACTCGTGGGCTGGAAGAATCCCTCCCCCACCCCCACATTAAATCGGTTCTTCCTACTTTGCTACGTCCCCTCCGTTCTGCTGTGACACCCGCCAGGTCCCGTCCGCCTGGTGGTCCCTTGAGAACAAGGCTAGGCAAACAGCTCCAATGGATGGCTGTGACGTCAGAAGGTCATTTAAAAGCTGGGAGCTTTGGTTCACTTTTTAGGGAACACGGAAATGCCTTTCCGGGGCTCCGAGCTTCCCCCCCGATGCTTTGCCCTGTCTTCTCTCTCAGACTTGCTTCTTCCTGATTGTCCATCTTTCCACACCAAAGGAAAAGAAGGCCAAGATCCAAAACCTGCACACGTGCCTGGGAAATCCCCCCATGTACCCACCGTGCATATGTCCGTTCTTTACGTTCTATACAAGGAATTTTTCCTTTGCAAAATCAGGTTTGACGATGAGCTAGACTTTGGGGTGTGAGGGAGCTCTCTTCTAGGCTTTTCAGCAACCCTGGGCAATGCACCGGTGCTCGGATACCGCGGTCCAGTGCGTATTTCACTGCCAACCTGTGTGAGGTCAGAGCTAGCTCACGTCTGCCATTGCCCGGGCCCTGCATACTTGAGGGCCTAGTCACCTGAGGGGCAGCAAAGGCACAAGGTGGTTGTCTCCTGTCTTCTTGCGATTCCCATGCGTGACTGCAGTGGGCCAGTGACTGCAAACGTTCAGTGTGTGGGTACGACCCTTACGGATTTCAAGGAGAAAGCAGGGCAAAGATGGAAGTGGAGCCAGTATTAGAAAAAACCCCACGTCGCTTCCCACCCAGTGGAGGTCGGGGGACTCCGTGGACCCAGAGAGCGAAGCGCCGGATAAAGTGATATTGGATAGAGCTGGATTTCAGGTAGTGTGAGATTTTCTAGGCTAATCTGAGGACTAATCACAAAAATGATTCAAGTCAGCAGAAAGGACCAGAACACTGGTAGGCAATTAAGAAATAGGTTTTCCTCCGCCAATACTCTTAAGGAGAGAGAGCGAGACCGTGGCACCAGTCCAGCCCATCTTTAGGAAAACATTCCACGCACCACGTCGCTTTTAAGCATTTCTTCACAGAAGGAAGAAAACCCCAGGATGTTGTATTATGTGGCAATAATGAGATGCAGATTGTCAGGAAGGTCTTTATTAACTTGCTTAAGGGGCGCTGCTGAGAGCCTCCGAAGATAAAGCGCTGGGTTTCTCCTCGGAGCCCCCCGCGGGAGGTTAACTCACAATCCAGGAGAGAGGCCCGCGGAACACAATTGTTGCTTGCTTTACCGGGTTGATAGCATGAAAAATATTTACTGGTTATGAAAGATAATCCACTTCTGAAAAGACTGCCTCTTTTTTTTTTTTCCTTCAGAATTCCAGGTACAATAGATTCTTTTCCTGCTGACAGTGTGTCACAGAATGTCCCAGGGGTGATGGCTCCTTGGCTGCCTGGGGCTCGTGACGGAAATGACAGGCGCTCCATGCAAGACACATACATCGGGGAAGACCGGCGCCAGTGGCTCTGGACCCAAAGCCAGTGTGTTCAGGTAACTTCCCGAGATAATTCCCACTCCCCAAAGGTAACTTCTCCGTCAGGTTGATCTACGTATTTAACTTCCACACCTCTCTTCTCGGTTTTGCTGTTGGGTTTCAAAGGATAATGAGTGAACCATGGTCATGAGATGTGTGAGCTTCGTATTTTCCCCACAAGTCCGTCTTGAGGGGCACGGACTAGAGGCCCGACACTGGTATTTTTGTCCAGACCTATTTCCAACTTCCGGCCATTACCTGCTCTGTCTCTAGATTGACATAATTCAATCTAGAATCCTGTTGTCTTGCTTGTTTTCAGTCTAGAACGGCACCAAGAGGGGAATGACGGAGGGTTTTGTGGGTGCCTTTCTCCTATCCCAATCACGGGGGGGGGGCGCTGAAAAATCACGGAAAAGGAAAAGTATTCCCATATCTTTTCCTGGTCATGAGTTGATGTATAACTTCAGAAAAAAATTTTCCTGTCAGACAGGGACTCTGCGTCATTTAAAAATTTCAATTGTTTTTGGAGACTGACAATGGCCTAGTAGAACAGAAATAGAAACCTCTCCCTGGTTTCAGAGAAAGGAGCTTGTTTGAGTCCTGACTCCGTGGCCCATTAGTTCCTGGGATTATGGGAAAATCACTTAATCCCTCCAAGTCTTGGATTGCTCATTAGCAAACGAGGATGCTAACACCTGCTTCACCGCCTCACACAGGGGCGAGGATCTGGGGACAGAAGACACTCTTCGCGCTCAGAGCAATCAGAAAGAACTCTTCACAAACATCGGCTGTTAAAATTATTAGCAGAATATCACTGACAGATGTCCCAGAGCATCTGTGAGAATTTCTAGTTATATGAGGTCACGTGCGCATACCTAGAACCGCTATGATCCATCCGTCTGGTTCGTTTCCCTCCCCCGGCTCTTAGCTCTTTGTGAGGGAGACCTAAGCGTTCCTGCTGCACTGCCACGAGGACAAGAGATACAACGGGGACCATTCAGGACCTGGTCACGGAACTTCCAGGTGGAAAGCTCATCCTGCCTCCATCCTACGCAGGGCAAATAGTGCTTGCTGTTCTCCGTCTGTATTTTCTTTGCCCCCCACGACCGTGCTCCGGCGGGACCATGTGCCCCAAGCTCACACGTCTCCCCACACACCAGTCCTAGGGCTGCCACGCCTCCTCCCCTACTGTGCGCCTGTGTAGCTCCATCCTTCCGCACTGGGTACCACTCTCGCTGCTCTCGGGGCAGCCTTGGGGTGAGGCTGTTCCAGCCTGTCCGGCAGTCACTCACCAAGCGCACTGTGTGAGCACATGCCTGGCAGTGGCCCTCTGCTCCCCCAGGCCACTGACAAGTCGTGAGACTCTGCGGAAGTCCGCGATGCCTCTCCACCAAACAACGTTCGAGCTTAACACCAGGGCTCAAGGGCCACTTGGAGCTCAGTCGTGGGCCCACCAATGGTTTATGACCCTCCGGTTAGGCCTCTCTCTTCTAGTAGACTTTGCTCATGGCATTGATGGGCCTGGCTGCCTCTGACAGTTGGTGAGAGGGCGGGGGCCAGATCTCTCCATTTCTTGATTCCCAGTAGCAAACCCTGTTTGCTTCCATTAAGTAAATGGGTTGGGGAATTAGCTCTACAAGTTAATGCAAGTCCGCTACGGGCCCCTGGTTGCGCAATTTCCCTGTGTGAACTCTTGGGCATTTATAAAGAGAAGGTGCTATAAACTGTGGGAAGAATGTCACAGACATTCCTAACACATATGAGGCATTTTTTAAGTGTCCAATTGATACAGAGGACAAAGAGCTTTGTGGTCCTCACAGGTGAGTTTGGCTCCCAACCAGTTTATTACACTTGAAAGCTTATTTCTAAGCGAAGGTGAGCCAAGTGGTATCTGGGAAATTAGAGACACTGCAAACACGTCCCCCACACAGAGGCTCCCTGTTCCTGCCAAAGGGGCCAAGGACTTGGTGAAAAACATCCCTTTCGCCCAGAGAGGCAGCTTCTTCTTAGGCCAAAGCTCGGCTCCCTGGCACGGGGAGAGACTGAGTGCGTCCTTGCCTCGTACCCGCCACATGAGAGATGGAGGACGTGCTTCTCGCGGATGCTGAGCTCATCTTTTGAAAGGACTTACTCATTTGGGAAATCAGGCACATTTAGTGTTGCCTCCAGATGGTTCCGGAACGTGGAGGAATGCCTTCTTTCACGGGAAGGAGACTCTTACGTGAACGCAGACAACGCACCAGTAAACTATGTGCTTGCCCGTCCACACCCTTCATGATTTTCAGGTTGCCCGAGGCCACTCCCCTGCCCCCCAGTAAATCACCACGGAAAGAGAGCGTGCAGGGAGAGAGGAAGGTGAATGGCCCTCACAGGACGGAGCTGGAAGAGTCTGTGTGGAGGCAGGAGGCCTAGGGGAAGCCAAGCTCTGCATCCCATCATGGGAGACGGACATGTGCACGAGGCACGCCCATCTCTCATGGCCGTCCTCTCACCAGAGTGCGTCGGAGTGTGCTGGGCTCCGAGCACACACGTTACGACGTGGCAACTTACACGCCCCGTCCTCGAGCGAGTCACAGATTTCCGCCAGGAGTTTCATGACATTTCAGGGGCTCTAAAGCATTCTCCTTGTTACTAAACAATGAATAAGTACCTGTACCTGGCTTGGCATAGAAGCATCTAAACGTCATAAAATAGTGACTTCAGATGCAACTGTGAGATGTGTTTTGGAGTGCTGGTCTTTCACCTTTAGTCTTGGTATAATATTCAGAGACCCACACCTGTGTGTGTGTGTGTGTGTGTGTGTGTGTGTGTGTGTGTTGGTAGAAGGGGCTCCCTGTGCCAGCTGCCCACCTCTCTCACGACCAGTGTCCCTTGGGTGGAGAATTGTTTTGCCCAGAGAATTGTTCTCTTTCTATCACTAAAACTGATGCCCACCTTTCCGGAAACACGTCTCTCTTAGGAGCCGCAGACTCCCGTCAGTAAGGGCTGAAATGGATTGACTGGTCCGTACTCATCAAAGTGACTTAAGAATCCATCTTTCTTTTTTTTCTGAAGAACTTTCTAGAATAAATCTTTTATTTTTTCTAAAGGACTTTAATACTAAAATATTTATAAACATTTATTGATAAATTGATTTGAATGTACTTCAAAAGAACCCAGTAGGGATGGAGGGGCCCCGGGCAACATTAGAGAGGCAGTGAGACTGACCGCGGAGAGAGTTCAGTCTTCTGTTCTCTCTACTTTTGCATACGCTTGCTCTTTTCCATAAGGCCAGCTCTAACAAGAACGCCTTTACAAACAAATGGCCCAATGGGACAAAATATTAAATGGTGCAAATTCAGCTAACACTCTGAATAATTCAATTTACTCTTACTCAGAATGTTTATGCAGTAAAATAAAGTATTTGAGATGAACAGGGATTTCCATTTCGCTTAGGTGATTCTCTGAAAGTAAAATTGCCTCATGGGCTAGGTCTATTAAATACATTTATACAACAAGCTCCTTTTTTTCAGGTAGGTTTTGCACCAAATAGGTATTAAATAAACACCTACTCTATGCAAAGAGACGTACATTTTTTTGGTTGTTCTTTACATCATTTTTGACCACCTGTTCATACCGTATAAACTAGGGATGCACTATATCAGAAGCAATAAAACAATTTTTATAAAAACCTCCTGCAAACCAGACTCTTTCTTAATTCAGCCGGTCTCTCTTCCTTTCTTCTCCAGATTCGCCACATTTTTGCCCCTGTCCTATCATCCTGGGCTTTCCCAGGTGGAGAGAACAGCATGCTCATTTTATTGCATGTTCTACATAATCTCAGCGGGGCTCGGGGATGCCAGTTGGTACAATGGAGCACCCTAGTGGCCTGCACGAGCCAGCGACTCTCTCCCTTCCCTCCAATCAGGTCTCATGAGTTTTGAAACCCAGCAACTAGAAACAATTGGCATGATGCTATTAGCCATATTATGACATCAGATGAAAAACATTTTGGGAACAAATGGGATCATTGCGTCCAGAAAGGCACAGACAACGAGACAGCCAGGCCTTCTCGATGTTAGGGGCCAAGTGGCCCACATACGGTATTCCGAAATTGTACATTCACCCTCCGTAGCCGTCAAGTCCATGTGTGGCATTTTTAAATTGATGTAACTGTTCTCTCTACCCCAACCTGCTGTGCCTCAGATAAGCAAATGTGAACTTGTAAAACTCTGTCTTCCTCCGTGTCCGGCTGTCCTAGGCACCACAGTGCAGGGAGGTAAGAACTGCCCGGAGTGGGACGGGAGCACTGTGCCCAAGCCATGCAGACGTCTCTCACCAAAGGATGGCGCAGAGCAAGGGGGGTGCTCTCTGTGCCTTAGTTTCCTGCCTGTGACACGGGGAGAAGGGCAGCAGACAGCTCTTGGTCTCAGCAGAATTAACGGGTCATTAAAACGGTAACCAGGGGCAAGCCCGTGGACCACTCGCCGCTCATGTTCCTGCTCTCGGGCTGTGGGTACATGGCCGTCTGCACCCTTCCGTCTGGACGTGCGTCCTGGACTCTTAGCATCTGAGGGACTTTGCACGCCTCAGATCGCACGCCCACAAGTCAACAGAAAATGAACTGTTTCGAGGAAGACCGTGTTGGTGAAACCCTACCTCGAAGTCTGCAGAGCGGTGACGGAGCGGAATTACACACCAAGAACTTCATCACTACACATCATCGTGTTTCATATCTTAACTGGAGAGGCCCACAGCCGGGTACTAGCAGTGCCTAATGTAACCTCCTCAAGGTCACTTCCACAGAAGCGAGGGGAATATTTTGAACGCTTCTGCAAAATCGGCGGAACAATTTCCCCAGACCATAATCGCAAGAGATGAGCGTAATTAATTCAGGTGCCTTGAGGGTGAATTAGCCACCCACTGGATTATTTGGGAAGAGAGCCATTTCAGGTGAAAATAAGAACATCGTTAAGTATAAAGAGGGTAAAGGAGAAGATTTAAAACCTTAAAGGGAAGAAATCCCAAGACTATAGTAAATCATTAATAAAAGCCATTCAATTCATTCAAAAGAAAATGAATTACTGACTTCAGGATCAAATCGTGTAAACCTTAATCATCAAATAGCAGCTCCGGGATTTGTGCAGGCATGAAGACCTGTTCTCGTCCACATCTTATTTTTAATCCCTTTTATCCTGAAAGAATAACCTGTACGTTCCCATGAGTACGTGTCATGCAAACGTGCAAAGCTATTTCCCACATCACGAACCATCAAGAATTACCCGGATTTCATCTGTGTAGTTGGAACTTCTGGAATCTGGTGGGAAAGGCGGGGAGTGCCCTGGTCTCATGTTGCTGAATTTCGGTTATGAAAACTATGGTGCTTGCACAGAACTGCGAATTCACGTATGTATGAGAAAGGTGTAAGTGGCTCAAGCCAATTTGTTTTTCAAATGAAGAGTGTTTTGTAAAAGCCCACAGTAGAAGACAGATATTTTGTAATTTTAGACTTGCACTAACAGTGTCGTCCTTGAGGTTTTGATATGTATCCTCAAATACCGGTTCGCCCCACCGAACGGAAATATAATTAGCAAAGTCACACCCCACGCCGGGAGGCCTCAAGATACGTCTCACTATGCTGAGTCCTCAGTTCAGGGATTTCCTGATGACCAAGTGTGTCTAGAAATCCATGCACTTCACTTTCTTGAATAAAGTGAAGAAGAAGTCACCCAATTCCTAACTCCAGTAAAAGGGCTTTATGAGGTTTTAATTTACTTTTAGGTCTAGAAGCAAATGTTAATTTTTTCACTGAATGCTTTGCTCTTAGATTGCACTTTGTTCCTTCAAATACAATATGTAACTTGTGAAATTCAAACATCCTTCTACCTACACGGACAATTTCATTTTTTAATGGGCCTACCCTGAAACTGTTAGCAAAACAATCAGCGTATTTGTTTGAAGAATGAAAGGGAGTAAGTTATTTAGTCATTTGCTAAGTGTTCTTACCTTGATCTACTCTTTACTTACTCAGATTGCTTTCTGGATTTTGTAAAGGTTTCATTAATTTTCCTGAACAGAAAAGTAATTTTCCTAATCAAATGAGGAAAGCTAACATACTTCTATGTATTCTTTTGGAGAGACAGCAGGTTCATGGGTCCATAAAATGTTACATCAGAAGTCAACATTTCATTTCCAGTCCTCCCGCTAGACCTGAAGAAGGCATTCAACTTCTTCCCCCTGAGGTTTCCCATCTCAAGCTAGGACATGAATAGTTGGCCCTTTACCTGGAGGGGTGAGTATGGACGGAATCAGGACTAAAGGGACCAGTTACAACTTCCTTAGACAGAAGATATTAACACATTTCTTCCTTAAAATACAGAACACTGGGAAATACTTTGGTTTTGCATAAAAGCCTTAGAATGGTTTTTGGAAGATGAATACATTATCTGTGATTATTATGAGAATCTGTGCGGGGGAACCTGGGTGGCTCAGGCTCAGGCTCTGCATTGACGGCACAGAACCTGTCTGGGATTCTCTCTCTACTTTTTTCTGTCTCTAAAAATAAATAAATAAACTTAAAAAAAAAGAGAGAATCTTTGCCAAATACCACCTCTGTCACAATGGCAACCTCTGAATAAGGTAGCATGTGGTCAGCATAAGTTCCTAATGAGGATCGTTTTTGCTAGCTATCTTCTGCTTTTGCAGGATACAAAATTCCCACGTTTTTATACGGGCCACAGCCTCTGGCTGCAACAGCTCGGTGTTGTGCCCCGGGGACGGGCAGTGCATACCAGCCTCGGGCTGAGTTACTCAGTGAGAAGACCCAGGTACTAGCAGAGCTGTGTTAAAATGTCGTTTGGGTGGTACCGAACCGAAGAAAAGTCATTCACCCGGAGCCATATCAAGGTGAGCACTATGAAGTCTAAGGCTGCGAATGGTCAGGTGGTCACCCCCGGACACCGGGGTGGAGAGGTGACTCCGCCGAGGACATTCGGGCGATCGCGGTGCACTGTGAGTGGAGCAGGAAGCGGCAATATGATGCTACAAAAATACCACTTCCAGGTTCTAGGGAAGCATTACTAGAGAAAAGAGCAATAGCTCAAGTTCAGTCTTGCTCTAGCACTCTGAGGTCACCAGAGTTTGCTGAGCCCAGTTTCACAGCTATGCATTTTGATACCACGAGCCGCCAGGTGCAGACTGGAAATACTCTTACCCACTTGACCGCACTGGCTGCGTAAGAAGTGGGCGCCTGCATGGAATGGCCACCCGGTCCCCCCGGGGCAGTTAAGTGACATGCATGGACGTGCGCGCGTGCGCATGCGCACCCCGGGGCCCGAGACGCAGAGCGGTTCCCCCTCCGCACCCCGCGTGTCCTCTCCGCCTACCTGCGGGGTCCCTGATCCTCCTCCCGGCCGCCGACCTGCGGAGCACGCTCCTGCCGGAGTTGAAGAGGCTGGTCAGCTCGTCCAGGGGGCTGCCGAGGGCTCTGCAGTTCGGGGGACTGCAGGGCAGCGGGGAGGAGGGGCTGGCGCTGGCCCTGCGGTGCTCGGCCCTGGCGGCCCTGCCGGGGGAGTAGGGGGCCTTGGGCAGCGGGCCGCAGGCGCCCCCCGCGGGCGCGGAGTGCGGCGGCTGGTGCGCCCTGGGCGCGTCGGGGCCACCGCCCGCCGTTCGGGCGGCGCTGCCCACGGGCTCCGGCGGGAAGGCGAAGTGCGCGGGCGGCCGGGGGCCCGGGGGCGGGGGCGGCGTGGGGGGCGACCCGCCGGGGGCCGCGGGCCCGTCGCCGTCGGCGTCGTGGCTCCTGGCGTGCTGCGGGGACAGGGGGCTGGAGCCGTCGGCCGGCACCGGGTACTTGAGGTTGGTCTCCAGCACCGGCAGCTTCTTCACCTCCAGGGGCGTCAAGGGCGACTCGTCGGAGGCCGGGGAGCAGGTGGCGGGGGTCGGGGGGAACACCAGGAGCGGGGGGCGGTGGGGCAGCAGGTTGGGGAAGGGCGCCGGGATGTCGCAGGCGTCCCTGCAGCCCCCGTCGCCGTCGTCCCGGGGGACGGGGTTCCGACTGTCCCCGGGCGGCGGCGGGGGCGACGCGGACGCCTCGGGGGGCGCGAAGTACTTCATCTCCTCGTACACGGCCTCCGCCTGCTCGGGGCTGCCGGCGCGGCCCAGCATCTCGATGTAGACGGGCTCGGGCTCGGGCTCGGGCGGGGCGCGCGCGGGGGGCGCGGGGGGCGCACACCTCGGGCCGCCCCCGCGCCGCGCGCCCGCCAGCTCCTCGGAGGAGCCGCTGAGCTTGGTGTCGGGGCTGCGCCGGGGCTTGCGGGGGGGCACCTTCTTCACGGCGCTGTAGTCGTCGCTGTGCGGTCGCGGCCGGGCCAGAGCTGGGGGGACAGGACGGGGGTGCGGGCGTCAGCAGGGCCCCCTCGGTCCCGCCATGTCCCCACCGCGCGCGCCCGGCTGGCCCGGAGTGGAGGCCAAGTCCAAGGTGGCGCAAGGCGTGTGCGGGCGGCCAGGGGGCCCGGGGTTTGCCCTCCCGCCGCCCCCTCCTGCACTGGGCCTTTCAGATCTGCTTTCCGGAACATTCTCCACCTGCAACCTGCGCTCCTGGGGCCTGTACCTCGGGGAAGTGACTGTGAGCCATACCATCCTCCCCAGGCCAGCCGGCTCGGTGGCTGGTTAGTGGCACATGGATGCTTCCTGTAGAAAAGGCCGAGCGCCTTGTAGCCGGTATACGGTCAACAAAACAAACACCATCGAAACACACCAACAGGGCCTGGGGCGATTACTCTCCTAGAGAGGACTTTCTAGAACAGATGCCGAGGGTGAGGCTTTACAATTAATCAGTATGTTTGAATACTTAACAGAAGCACGCATTTAACAGAGGAATCGAGAGAGTCAGCGTTTCTCTAAGAATTCTAAGGTGGAAGGGTACCCGGCTGGGTCAGGGAGGGGATGGGATTCTTGGTCTCCGGGGTCAGAGTTTGCGCCCCATGTTGGGCTTAGAGATTAATGAAAAACAAGCAAAAGTAAAAACAAAACAAGAAAACACTGCTAAGATGGAAACTTTTTTTTATTATGATTTTTTATTTCAATTTTTTAATGTTTATTTATTTTTGAGAGAGAGAGAGAATCCTAAGCAGGCTCCAGGCTCTGAGCTGTCATCACAAAGCGCGACCAGGGCCTCGAACTCAGGGACTGTGAGATCATGACCTGAGCCTAAGTCCTAAGCCCAACCGACTGAGCCACCAAGGCATCCCCGAAGGTGGAAACTTCTTAAGTTGAAACAGGGGAGATATTTAGAAAAAACAATGAAAGAGGGAGAAAAACCATTTAAATATGACTCAAACACTTTTTAAATTCCAGGGGTGCCTGGGTGGCTCAGTCAGTTCAGCACCTGACTGGATCTTGACTCAGTTTTGTGAGTTCTCACAGTTTGTGAGTTCGAGGCCCACATCTGTCTCTGCATTAATGGCTCAGAGCTGCTTGGGATTCTGTCTCTCCTTCTCTCTGCCCCTCCCCCACTTATGCATATGTGTGTGTGTGTGTGTGTGTGTGTGTTCACACTCACGTGCACATGTGTGCTCTATCTCAAAGAAAAAACCTTAAAAAAATAAAAAATTCCCAAAAAAACCCCTTTTACTATAAAGTGTAATAGCGTTCTTAGTAACTGTAATGTCTCTATTAATGGAGATGTTAATTTTGAAAAAACTGCAGAAAGTGGTGCTGACATTGCAAAAGTTCTCAAAAATCTTGAACTATTTGATTGATCAGGTATTTTATTCATCTGAAGCGATTCTTCCTGTCAGCACAGGCAAATCTGCCGAGCAACCACGCTGTCCGAGGCAGCAATCACCAGGCAGGGCTGGAGAGCTGTCTCAGATCGTGGGAGCCACTGAAGATATCAGGGCCGTAAGCAAGTCAGGACTTTGGAGTCAGAAAGATCTGGATTCCGGTGCCGGTGTGTCCTCTCACTCCTGCCGTCATTCGTTTTGTCCTGTGTCCCAGCAGAACTGACTGAGACACATTTGTGAATACAGACAGAATGTTCCCTACCTTCTTCTGTCCGGGTGGGAGGTGCAGACAACACAAACAATAAAGCAGACGAGTGAATCCTCTCCCATGCTGGAATGTGCAACATGCCAGGAGGCCCAGGAACAACAGGCCACAATAAGCCATCATAGAACTCTCTGTCTGCCTGCCTGTCTGTCCATCTGTCTGTGTGCAGGGGAGGCAAGGTGCTGCCTGTGAACTTGGAAGAGGTCATGGGCAAATCTCTCTAAGCTCCAGGACAGTCACACACAAAATGATGATCTCGGTAATTACCTCCAAAGAAAGAAAGGAGAGATACTGTATGTAACTCAGCTCAGACTCTCAAACACTGTAATCATGGACCAAAGGGGGCCGGGGGTGGATATCCAAATGAGAAAGCAGCTTTCTCACCTGCTGGACACCTTTGGAAGTTGGTGCGATACAAGATTCCCTGAAGCGGCCAACGTTTAAGAGCAGAAAATACCACACATGCACAATGCTGTAATTCATGAGCATTATTCCAAAGGCTTTCCGTGTGCTAGAACACAGCAGCTCATGAGCTTCTAGAAAGCTAATGAACCAAACAAATTTTTGACCTTAATATTACAGAATTGTTCCAAAGATTTGAATAATTTAAAGGATTTGCGGCAGATTGTATTTGCCAAAACTGGCTTCAGCGGTATTTTCAATCCCCCGCATTCTTCCGCAACATGGAAACTAGAAGGGGCTCTGTGACTGCCCGTCTCTGGTGAATAAACTGTGACAAAGGGGAAGCCACCTGCCTTCTGAGGCTGGATCACGGGCAGTACGGCTTCTGGCTGGCTCTTGCTCCTTGGGGACACATCTTGGGGGCCCTGGTCTCCGTACAGGACATCTGTAGAGCCTGGAGCAGCCCTGATGTGGAGCATGTGTGTGGAGGGGCAATGCCAGGGCACCCTGTCCGCTGCGGTCCCCCAGCCTAGACACCAGAAATATGGGGTGACCTGAGTCGTGGGGTGATTCCACACCAGCCACCATCTGACCACAGCTGTGGCAGAACCAGGAGAAGCCTTCGCTTAGCCCAGACAACCGAGGAGAGATAACAACATCATCGGTGTTATTTTAAGCCACTAAATTTCGGAGAGGTTTGTTACATAGCAGTAGAAGGCCAGTGTAGACATTGGTACCTGGAGGGGGCTACTGTGGAAAAGCTTGAAAAGTGTGGTGGCGGGTTTGGAAAATTGGAGAAGCCTTGAAGAGCATGTGAGCAGGAGCGTGGTGATGAGGCATCGGAGAGACGGAGGAAGATGTTGGAATCCGGAAGAAGCACAGCCCTTTTTATGCCACCACCGAAGGGTTAGTAACACTGTCACCTGCGTGATGCGGAAAATAGAAACCATGCTCTGGGAAGTGGATTATCTAGCGGAGGAGGGGCTGCAGGCAGAGTGTGAAAGCTGCCTTCTGGATTATTCTAGCTGCCTCTAGTAAAATGTGAGAGTAAAGACATAAGCTAAAGAAAGAACTAGTAACTATAAAGGAGCCAGGGCTTTCTGGGTTCAAAAATAACATGGCTCCTCACTGCCAGGCTGTCCAAATGGCAAATACTTCTGAAGTGAGGAAGAAACTTCCAAGCGGAGAGGAAATCTGGACCATTTCCAGGAAATCAGAGATGGAGCCAAGATCATGGCTTTGCAGACCTCTGAAAGATTTAAATTAGTGCCTCATGCACCCTTCCAAAGCAGAAAATCTCCAGGACTTATAAGAGTGTGGCGGGCATTGTCCCACAGAACTCCTGGAGAGAGCCCAGAGTAGAGAGGACATGATCTCAAAAAAGTTAGTGGCTGTGGCTCTTCACGATCAGAGTGGATGAGAAATGGACTCACAAGAAACTCACAGAGCTTTTAAAGGAAGTGTATCAGTGTTCACTGAAAGGAGTAGAAGTATTGCAAAATGGAAAAGTTCTGGTGGCTCAGAATTTTCTGAGCAGGAAGCAGGCTGAGAGCCCCAACTAGGATGCTTCTTGTGGATTAGGAATTCTAAATCGAAGGTGAGCCAAGACTGCAGAGCATGGACCTAAGAGCCACGGAAAAATCATTTCCTGGCACCAGGACTAAATCCTACCCAAGGCACAACTAGCATCCTGTGCCCAGATGTTGTATAGAATGCCGTGCTCTGTCAAGAGTACCCACACCTGTCCCTCCAGGAACTCCCTGCAAGGAACAGAGAACCTGTCTTCAGATAGCAGGGGGCATCCTGGGCGGCTGCCCACCTAAACAGCTGTGCCTGACCGTCGGGACACCAGGGTCTGGTAGAGACAGATGAGGTGGGGGCTTTGGGTCTGGCCCTGGTGGGGGGAGGGGATGAGGCTTTGGGGAGTTTGGAGGAGGAGTGAGTGAGTGTATTTCAGATGCGGGAAGAGTGTGAACTGTTTTGTCTGGGGGAGGGGGGGGCTGGAACGGAATGCCCCCCACATTGGCCACAACAGTGTCTCCAGTCCTGTCAAGACCGGAAGTCTGTTTCTCCTCCTTCAGCCCAGCTGCACCCTTGGGACTGCCCAACAGGTAGAAGGCGGTGAACGTGAGAGGCGTGGCCGCCAGGACTGCCTGGCGCCCTCTTCCTGGAGCGCACGAGCCTTCGCCACACTGACTGTCTACCGTGATGTCCAGCTGCCCCGGAGCCATCCTACATACACCGAGGGGAGAGTCTGTCTCGAGACAGAGACGCCCAAGGAGTCCCAGTCCTCACACAGCCTCGGTGCCAGGCGTGCAGATGACCCGCTTTCCAATTATTCTAGCAGCCGGCCACCGCCTGCAGCTGCACGAGGGACCTTGACTGAGAACCACCCAGAGGAGCCCGGCGAACATCTGCACCAGCAATAAAATGACTGCATTGTGTCTCAATCCCTGCGTTCCGGACGAGCTGCTAAGGAACAACAGATAACTGACGCATCCCCTCAAGGTTTGCTTTTGATGCAGATGAACGTTTTATTTGTTTTTTTGGTACCAAACTGTTGTAAATAGAAGCACCATGGCTTATTCGAAGGTAGTTGAGAGACTGGCCTCAAATGTCCCCCTGCTTGGGTCCAAAGCATGGGCGTGGGACATGGGACACTTTATATGACCACTGCTCCCCGACTCAATGTCCCAAAACCACCGAGGGGTCACAGCGATGGCCCCGCTCACTGGGTAGCTGTAAAGATTGAAGATGCTTAGAATAATGCCTGGCACCTAATAGACACTGAGTCAGTGCCGGCTTCTATGGACATCGGTCCTCGTCTTCTTACTGCTGCACAACTGAAACTTAACCACGGCTGAACAGCTGGCTTCCGTGGGACCGTGGACTGGGCTTTGGCCCCACCAGACCACCTGGGGTGCTGTACTGGGAATCAGAGGCTGCGTTTGCCTGTCCTACCCCATCACTACTGAATCTGAATCTTTGAGGGTGAGATCTGGAAAGCTTTGGTCTTCATAGACTAACATTAGAAACCCACAATTGGAATATTAAAGTCTCATTTGGTTTTATGGCCCTCTCTCTCTCTCTCTCTCTTTCTCTCTCTGTGTGTGTTCACACAAATACTTGCTAACAGCTCACTTGCAAATGTGGATGTAAGGGTTATGAAAAATGAACTTCTATTAAGAATTTTCTTTAAAAAAAGAATTTTAACGTTTTTTTTAGTCCTAAGATTTATGGAGACACCTGTGATTCCATCAACATGGGGTCAGGCAGACATTTCATGGCCAAAGCACACCTCTCGGGCAAGCCCTGGTGCCCTGACGGGAGCTGCCGTGTCCAGCCCGCCTTCTGGAACTTGGCTCTTACCTGAGCTACCACGCAATGATCTAGGGACTTAATGTCATTTTAGGTTCTGTTAGGAGATAAAAACGTTTGTAGACAGAATACTTGCCCTTGGAAGATTTGCTAAGGCATGTCAGGTGGCTTTCACGTCACCATTTTGCCCAGGACACAAGCTATTTGGCTCTATTCTCACTGAAAACCAGGGACCTACGTATTTAATCTATGAAAGAAAATGCACAAGCTTGCTCATCAAGAAAATATGTGCATCTGTGTGTGTCCGTATCCACCGTACTCCAGTCCTCCTGGTGTGATTTTGCCTAGTGTCAGAGGAAATTGAATGCTTAGCACGGGACCTCAGACATAAAAGATGCCCAAACTAGCCGTCTGGTAGACCAGCTGCATAGATGAGTGAATGTAGCATCGATTTACAACAAGCTACAAATTGGAAAAAGGAAAAAAAAGGGGGGGCTCCCCTGAGCTGTGATATATTGTGACCTTGTTACAACTTTTTTTGGTGGGAGGAGCCCATAACCTTTGCTGTTACCCCACCTTTACCCATTGGGCCTCTCCGCATGCGTAATGTCACTAATGTCCTTCCCGACTCCTCCCCCTCCTCCATGTTCCCCACGATCTGTCTCTTGACTGTTACTCTGTTTATCTCATAATTTGTTTGCCCCTTTACCTCCCCCACGGTCTCCGCAGCCCTCTGGGGGAAGCCAGATCATGGCTCATACTTAATGACTATGTGTTGAATGGACAGATGTGTCATAGGCTGTGAAACATGCAATCCTTTCTTCTATATGAAGTAATACATTCTCAGGGTGGCATTCACAGAAGACCTGATTTCTGTCAAGTTTCAGGTAAGAGCACAATACAATCAAGGGACTTTTGTGAAAAATACACCGCCAGTCCAAATCCAACAAATCTGAAGGGTCGACTTTGAACCTTGCTAAACTGTGCTCATTTTGACCTGAGGGTAAGAACGGAATTGCTCACTGAGTATTTATTCAGCGTCTACTACGTGCCGAGGGCTATTCTACAATGAAGACGTAAATAAGATAGTGAAGAAAGAAAAGCATGCATCTTCCCACACAGAACATAAACCCCACAAGGAAAGATAATTCTGTGGGTTTCATGTATTACACTGGCCCCCACGGACCTGCGACGGGGCCTAACAGTTGGGAGGCAATACGTAACCTCTGGAATTAGTGTCTGTTCCGCCAAGGTGTGCTGCCTCGATGTTTCACTATTTTAAAACTTAATCGTTAAGTAGTACTAGTCCTGTGAACCAGCGGATGAGAGACTGCACTGAGAAAAGGTGTAGCTTCCTTCTTTTTTGCATAGATATTTCTAGGCCACCAACGCAGGAACTTCCCTCACTAGACCCCAAGTTCTGCTGACCGCATTCTGCCATGGTGGGATTCTCCTCTGCCTGAATGTTTCACTTCCCACATGATAAAACGGACTTGATCTTTCATTAGATGGTGGTGATAGGGAAGCCTGCTGCGTTCTCTGAGGCCTGTATCCGTGAACATCTACGCAGACTACGACACTCTAACGGGCTCGCCCTGAGACATCCAGGATGCTGACATGGGGCCGGGAAGGAAGGAGATGATATTTAAGTGGCTTTTCCTAAGACACTTAGAGAACTGGATACATATTATTTATATTTAATGATTAAGGAGCTGCTGGCAAGCTGACAGCTGGACGTATTTCTATAAAAAATATATTAGGGCAATGATACTGCTGTGGGCACTCAGTCACCGGAAGGCAGAACATCGGGCCCCGAACAGGTTCACCCGCGCCCCCCGCCGCTGACCTTCACTGGCCGACTCCCTGGTGGCCGCCCACAGGCAGGCGCTCACAGCCTCGTAGGAGGCACTCAGCCGCGTGGTGGGGTCCCTCTTTGGCTTGGGTGGAGGCTGTTTCCGTGGTGACGGGAGGCCGCTGCTGTCATCCAGGCTGGACACGGAGTGCAGAGAAGGAGACCGGGTGGACGGGCCAGCCAGAGACTGGAGCAGGCCGTCCACCGCCATGGGCACCGGGATGGAGGCGTAGTGGACATGCCTGGGTCCACCCTTGTCATCGGGCCTTGGGGAACAAAACACAACCGGCACCCGCCAGAGGGGCCCAGATGCATTATTCAGATGGTAACAAGGAGCCCGCTCAAGCAGACGCGATCACACCGCGGCCGCACGATGCACAGCTAGCACTCTGGAGAGCGCCGCCCGGCCTGGCCCCGGCTGTATGGTGCAGGAGCTGGGGGCAGGGCCCGCTCGGGGACTGTTTCAACATCGCACACAAACCCAACAGTTCTCCAGGAGCGCCACGTCTTCTATCAGGCCCTCCCTGAATGCATGTTTCACACTCTGGTTATTAAGCAAATCAGAAAACCAGAATTTCAATCTGAATGATAATTTCGGGGAATCCATCTTAATAGAGAGTTACTGGTGCATCAAATGCGAGGAGTTCATCATCCCCACCATTGCCGAACAGGAGAGATACTTGACTTAAAACCGTCAAAGATGTACATTTCTCGAGCGGGCCCTCTCTCTCCTTCCTCCTCCTCCCCTCGCCGCTTAAACTCCGTGAACAAATTATTTAATTATGCGCAGAATTATTATTTTTGTTTTGTTACTCCATCTGGCTGTCCAATGCCAAGTGAACCACCGCTGGCATGCAAGAATTAAATAGAAAAATCCTTCTTCACTTAATTTTACATCAGGCAAATGAACACATATTCAAATTTGGAAATTGGGGTGGCGGTCTAGTTCCAGCAGTGAAAATAATAAATATTATTCTGGAAGTCAGATAAAATGAATAGTTATCTGGTCTAAAAAAATTCCTTCTGGCTTCCCATGTCAATGTAATCATGTACTAGCAAAATGCCAAGGCATTCATTTTACAAGGAGTTTCCGAGCATTTTTTTTCTTGTAATTATACCTTTGTAGAGCAGGGCACCAGCCGGGCTGGGGTCTGCCATGAGCCAGAGCCAGACACCCATGTAGAAAATGAACTAGCTGAAGATGAAAGTGTGGCACTCAGTGAATAATTTGTTTTCCCTGTAATGTTTAATTACAGTTTTCCGTACAAAGGGAATTTTTTCAGTATTTAATCACTGAGATATTTGAAGCTAATTAGCAAGAGACACATCACCATTTCATCTTTAATAAAAAATCATTTGACATAGGCAGCAAAGACGAAGGGGAGTCGTTTTCAGCGAGAAACAACCAGATATTGCCAAGTTCCTGCGGAAAAACAAGCATCTGCCTGACCGCGAGTCACCACCCAGGGCCTGGCCTCCCCGGGAGGGCTCCTGAGGACCCCTGTCCACAAACAGGCAAGAGCGACACACTGGAGGAGGACCAGGTGGCCTCCACATTTCTATTTCAAGCTCAGCATCTAAAGTGAACTTTAAAATCAAAAGCTTTCCCCAAAACTTTCCGTACTGGTGAAGAAAACGTGACGCGTTACTAAGGGCGATGTAATACATACAACCACTGATTTCACTACTTTTCTGTTCTCAGAGTGTCTTCTCCATTTTTTTTTTTTGGGTCAGATTTCCAGAAGTTTCTATGAGTCACCCTATATATATATGTGTGTGTATATATATATATACACACACACACACACACACACACACACACACAAAAGACTTGTGTAAAGACGCCAAGAACCAAGCTATATATTTTTGCTAACACAGAAATGTTAGCTGCCTTCAAACTTTGGCCTTGAGCTGGTAAGTGACAGAGCATCGTAGGGGAAGTGGTAATTATTTCCTCTGGCGAAACTGACACAGGACCTACTGCATGAACGGAAAGCACAAGGGGACCCTTTTCGACTGTGAGGAAGTTTCAAAGAGCAAACTGTGCACACATCTACACTTCTTCCCGTAACCACTGTCATATTTGACTGAACTCTGCATTAAGGGCTATTGGAATTTTCCTGTCTCCACTGGATCAATTACGAAAGTAATTAAGGCTGTATTCTATCTGCCTTTACCTTTTCGCTCCTTCATCTGGCTTGTTTCTGGCCTCCACCTTTTCTTGATGGTGAGTGGCTTTCATTTCGTTCCGGAGCCGGTCGTTTTCACGCGCGATGTCAGAAGCATTCTGAATGACCAGGGCATTGTAGGTCTTCAGCCCCATGTCCTCGGTAATCTGCAGGAAGCTGTTGATGGAGGTGACCTCTCGCTGTCTGATGCTCCTTTTCTGAAGCAAGTGCTGGCGTGCTAGAAACCCTCTTATAACTTCCATAAAAGAACACAATCGGGGGTCAGCGAGCAGAGCAGAAGTGAAACCCCAGGCGCTCACAAACAAAAGTCACAACACATTTATGATTGAGCAGCTATAAAATAAGACACACTTAACCCAGAATAGGAGTTTACAAAACATTCTAATCTCGTATTTGAAAATCCAATAACGATGACACTAGCGGCAAAATCCTTAGCCTAGGTCATCCACACTTCTTCTCCTAACACGGGCTGGACGGGACGGGCTGGACTAAAGTCCATGGGTTGAAGTAGGCTCAAACCGCAGAGAAGTCTGCGGTGTGGTTCCAGCTGGACCATTTTGGGAACATTCTATCAATCAGATCCAAACAGAAACATCTGAGGCTTCGAAAACATCACGCGATGTGTTAATAAGACCGTGATTAACTTCTAGGAAAATGAACACTGCATTTAAGACTTTAGAAAGAGATTGTGTAGAAATTTAGGATGTCCTTTCTGCCTTCCGGGGATATGGAACTAGAAAAATGTGTAAGAGTTGGGAGAAATTAGTGAGTGAACATACTTTGAAATGGCTAGCATGTCACTAACTAACAGTAAGACTTGCAAATGAAAGCAGCAATGACCGCCATTTTAAAGGTACTTTCGTGTGTGAGGCACTCCATCGTTTGATGCCCAAACTCCGTGACAATTAATATGCCATTATGTCTATTTCATACTCGAAGAAAGAGCTTAGTGAAGCTAAGAAAACTCCAGATAAACACAACCAGTGAAGAGGAGAGACAGCTTCGGCTCCCGGTGCTTACACACCAAACTCGCTCCCTTCCTTTGACCAAACAGACGCTACCTTAGTTCTCCAGAGAGCAGACCCCCAGAGAGCAGAAGTCACAGGGAAACACGTCTGTGATCAACGTGAGGACGTACGTTCTAACAGCGGGCACAGGGTGTAAATGGGGAAGGACGTCTTGTGACAGAGGGAGTCTGCGTGTTTGGGAGGATCCTTCTCCTGGGTGCTGTGGACAGGTGTAGGGAGTCCCATGTGGGCCTTTTGATCTTGGGACACTGTCCCTTCCAATTCTAAGTTTCTAAGGTTAGAAGGAACTGCTCAAGTTCTAAGATCTATAACTTCAGGGGAAAACCGATGTATGCGGCCAAGACACCTTATTTTTCTTTATAGTGCAGGGCGGGAGGGGGGAAGGGCCATAAAACATGAAGTGTTTTAAAATATTCCCTGGCTATAAAGAAGAAATGTGCGGGATTTTTATGATACTCATTCTGAAGCTTTTCCTTCATTAGAAGGTGGGAAGCTGGACATGACTTTCCACAATTGTAGCTGCCGAGGCGAATAATGAGCAGACATCCAGAGTGCTTGAGGTGGGGCGCCTGGGGGCTCAGTCGGCTGGGCGTCCGACTTCGGCTCACGTCATGATCTCACGGTTCGTGAGTTCAAGCCCCGTGTCGGGCTCTGTGCCGACAGCCTGCTTTAGATTCTGTGTCTCCCTCTCTCTCTGCTCCTCCGCTACTCGTGCTCTGTCTCTCTCTCAAAGATAAATACACATTAAAAATGTTTTTTTGATTAATAAAATGCATAAGCCTTTTTTCTTCTTTTCCAAATGGCAATACTAAATGATTAGTTACTTTGGAATGCAATTGTATTAATTAAGTTCATGCTAAAACAGTCACGCCGAACTAATCTAAAGGGGAAAAAAATTAAGCCGTAAAAGGTACTACCAGACTTCCAGGAATATAAAACACACGAGTGTTAACCCTGCGATGGGCCCATCGAGAGAGAGTTCAAGAACTCACACTGGTCTGTCTGCTCTCTCGTTCTTGTCCCGTTAAAAAAGATGGTGACGCTGACTTTCGGAAGGGTGGCGGTGAGGGTATACTCCAGATGTTTAATCTTGCGGAATAAAGGGAAGATTGATGCGGCTCAGCGAGCACGGCAGCGCGATGCTCCGCACGCACATCACCGGGGCCTGCACGCGGCCTCCGGGGACTCCGTGTTCCCACGCTTCCTACCGGCAGCCTTTAAAAATTCTTTAAACGTGATATACCAGTTGCTCAAAATTGGTGTATTTAATAAGAGGCAACTAGGAAAACTAAATGTGCCGGAAATCAATATCGGTACTGGTTCTCTTGCTGACAGTTTGAAAGCCTGCTCTCACACAGGGCCAGCACTGAGGTTTTCACAGACAGCGTTCCTTCCGGACAGAATGAGCTCAGAAAGAGGCTTCCCTGAGGAAGAGCTTCATATTAAAACGATTGACGTTACAGCTTTCTCCCCAACCTCCCCCAACATTTACAAAGGAAAAATGAGAACCCTTGAAATACTGGAAATAACTCCAAATTACATAAATTTCACGTAAATTTCATACAGCCAAAAGTATTGAAGGGGCTGTTCCAAGAGATGTAAAGTAAAAATCAATAATTAATGCCTTGCATTTAAGAGCCTGTAATTGTAAAGAGGCTTGTATATCTATTATTTCATTTATGTAATGTGAAATTATGGTTCTTATCTTGATGCCATTTTTTCAAAGACCTGGCTCAATTTTTACCCTTGAAGGTGAAGGAGTATCTAGATTTCTGCCTGTTTCCTCTGTTTCGGGTCAGAGGGGTCATTTAATCTTTGGCATTAAATGGAGGAGAGCTTTCTAGTGAGCGCCCCGGATGGAGGAGGCCTGCTCTAACTGCAGGAAACCCTCCAGGAGGATCTGAGACCCCGTTCCGTGTAGAATAGCACGATAGTGAACCGGGCTCCGCACTGACTCCACAGCTCAGCGTCAGGGCACTGGTCTGGGCGACGGGCCTCCACAGCCCAGTTCTAACAGAGGCTGCAGATGCAGATGCTGATCCTGGAGGGGCTGGGGGCCCCAGGCTCTGCATTTCTAAGCAGCAGGTGATACAGCAGGGGCTCAGATCACACGGCAGGTGGCCGCGATGACCCCACAGATACCACTGCAAAGGTGCGCTGCGCACTGGCCTGGGCCCCCAGCCTCTCCCGACCCGATGAGGGATGGCCAGGCCGTCATAACCCAGAGAGGAGCAAGAGTTGTCCGGAGCTGGGGAGGGCTGGCCTCCGTCACCCCAGCAGGCTCCCCACGCCTGGGGGGCCTCCAGGCTGGTGAGAGTGGCTTTTGGGGACCACGCCGAGAACCAGCGCTCTGCCCTGCAGTGTGGAGGTTTCAAGCAGGGGCTCAAAGGACAGAGGTCTGGACAGAATCAAGCCAGTTTCTGCGTGAACCATGCTTGGGTTGGACGTTTCCAAGGACAGCAGAGAGCTAAGCTCACGACAGCACATTGCACCAAAGCTAGCATGTTATTTCTCCTTCTCTAGCTTTCTTCTTCAGGATATATAGGATCATATAATCATTAAGCAAATTAAAATTTAGTATCCATTAAGTACATACGTTTTATGGGATATATAATTAAGGTTTCTCAAATGTACCCATTTTCAATGGCCATTTGGGATTTTATAGGAAAAAATATTTTAAAATTTTTAATTAGGTTTATTTATTTTGAGAGAGAGAGAGAGAGAGAGAGAGCACAAGAGGGGGAGGGGCAGAGAGGACAGGTGGAACCCAAAGCAGGCTCTGCGCCGTCATTGTAGAGCCTGATGCAGGGCTTGAACTCACGAACTATGAGATCTTGAGCGGAGCCAAGACCAAAAGTTGGACGCTCAACCCACTGCATGATCCAGGTAAAGTTCTACATGGAATATCTCCTAAAGCTAGAAGGATGCCGTCTGCTATCAAAGGTAATCCTTATTATTGTCAGTTCCTGATGGGAAAACTAGAGTCAAAGACTTCCCCAAGGCATACATAGAATTATATAAAATGTGGCTTTGCGAACTTGTCTGTTCCAGTCCTCCGAACTGCAGCGGGTACCAGCGGCACTGACAGAAGTGGCCCAGGACTCTGGCTCATATCCAAGTGCCCCATGGGGGTTCCCACTGCAGATTCAAAGGTCCATCTTCCCATCCCGTGCTTTCTGAACAGATCAACAAGCATGCATATTTGCCAGGTGGCGGATATGTAAATTGTAAGATATGAATACTCCCTCTTGCAAAGTACAATCGAGGTGACAATTTGGTATGACATCTCAGATGAAACAACTCCCAGATAAAGCATGAGCAGTGTGTGCAAATGCTGGTTTAGGGATGGGTGAGGAGCTGACTGAGCCTGGGTGTTCGTCCTGCTCCTGGGAACTGCCCACACGCCGTGTCGCGGAAGGGGCCCACCCCGGTGCCCATCCCGCCGACGTAACTCAGGGGCACACCGGATGATTTTGTATCTCACGACTCAATGAGGCTCAGGAAGGACAGTGTGTAATTGTTACCTTTCTGGCAGGTTATAATTTTCCTCTGCAGCTGTAGGCACAGATCATTGAGCTGGCCGGCATGCCAGTATTTTAGAAACACTTTTCGGACTCCCATCTGAAACAAAACAGCAGGGAGACATTAAACAGCATGAAGATGCCAAAAATAATCATGGAAAATAGTCAGGCTAGAGGTTTTTCCAGGAGTGGATTAGAAGGTATAAAGCTAACAAAATTAATGCCAGTACATCTTCTTTAATTTTTTTTTTAAACATGGTTGCATTCACTTGCAACCCCAAAGGTTTTATTCTAATAAGTGTGTTTTCCATGTGCACACACTGTCACTGATGTGTGCAAATGCCCACACACTAGAGTTGTGGCAGCCGCCCCGACAGTGCTGGGGAGAAACTCCAGCCTCGGCCCCAGCGGAAGAGAAGACCGTTCCCATCAATGGCCGATGAACGCTCACAGTGCAGAGCCAGACTCCTGTCCTCCCTTCGTGATTCTTTTCCTTCCTCAACTCAAAGTAGGTTGAGTCTATGAAAAAGAAAACAATAAAACAAAAAGACCAAAAAAAACAAAAACACACCCAAAAACCAAAGAAACCCAGACAGCGCCAAAACATTGACACACAAAATTGTTTCACCTCTTTGTTCCCACCACACCGTATGTGATTATAAATGAATGTGTAGACGACCACAGTTAGAGAGCTGCAGGACAAAAGTAAAGTCTCCACAAAGCCATCGATGGGCAATAATCTTCTAGGTGATCGCGTGAAGGGTAATACAATGAACACTTCTCGCCAGAGTTTTGAAAAAGTGTGTTGCCGAATCAGCTTCTACAAAAGCTTTAGCGGAATGCAAGGTATGCCCGGGCGCGCTGTGATGGAGGAAGGCAGCTGCCAGAGAAAAGTCTTAAAGCCACAAAACAATGAGCCACCTCCATCTGCGTAAAGACATTTTCGTGTGTGTTGTGCGTATTTCCTAAGAATTTGCAGAACTGCGGCAGGTGTGAGGGATGCCCTTCCAGATGTAGGTTCCCACAGTCTCTTAGAGGAAGCGGGCACAGAGAGTTTCAGAAGAAGTTGTTAGGGCTAACATGGAATCTGCGGAAACTTGGAGGTGATTTTCTGCTAGATTAAAAAAAATATCCCGCGTAGGTGAATCTTGGGATACGTTCATCATCACATTGTCAGTACCGGTGATGAACACCGGACAGATGAGAAGACTACCACACGTGTGGTGAGCTGGGCACGCTAAAATGCTAACCCCCTCTAGCCCCGCGTACGTCACAACGGCACCTGCAGCTCTCATGTACACACACACTATTAGGCACTGGAAGGGATTATAGGTCAAGACTCATCTCTAGAATGCTTGGCCAGAGGTGGTTTGCGAAGTCTTTTATATGGAAACAGAGTTACTCCCAACCTAGGCTGCACCCTCATCCTGCATCTAACTGTCCCCTTCGCCGTGATCTGCTGTCTTCACGAGACACACAGCTGTGCAAGAGTCTGAGGCCTGAATCTTGCATTACGGCAGCCAGGTGGGTTATTACATCAATGGGGAAAGTTCTCAACTGCTGTCTTGTTTCAGAGGCTTCTAGTTGGCTGGGTGATGCTCTTCGTTTAGTTTTCTTTTAGTTGGTTGACCTGTGAGACAGTCACCTGGGTGGGGAGCTACAGAGAGTTGTTACTTCCCCCCCCCCCGATTGTATTGCCATTCTCTCTCTCTAGTTATTTTCCATAATTCATAGTCTTTTTTTTCCCCTTCCCAACTGCTGACTTATTTTGGCAGTCAACAGGAAGAGCAGTTGGTACTGTCTGTGGGCACTGCGGAACAAATCTGTGAGACGGGCACTGGGAAGGAGGGAGCATGGCAGCTTTCATTCAGTGCCGACTGCGGTATGAACTCACTGTGGGAAACTTCATCCCAAAGGCAGGATTGATGCAAACCTGGGTCCCAACACGAAACTCTAAAAGAGGGATAACCTGCAATGCTACGCAATGTGGGGGAGTCAGTAATGCTCCCTGGGGGGACTGATCCATGGCGGGGGGCGCAACATGGGGAGAAGACCTATGGAACGGAATTAAGAGAACTGGATTCCAGTGCCACTCTCTTAATGAAATGGAGACCTGGCTGGACAGGAAGGGAGTTGGGACGACAAAGATCTCCTGTAGAGACATTTCTAACAGCCATTTAAAACACCAAAGTAGGTTTACCTCGAGATTTCTGCTAGATATGGGTGGTACAAAAGTCTCCTCAAAGGGCTCATGGGAAAGCTTCTGGAGAAGATTGGCAGTAAGAAAAAATGACAGAGTTGTGTCCAAGGAACACCAAAGAGGAAGAGGTGATCAAGATGGCATTAGGTGGGAAGCAAGTTTTCTGAGCCATGTCGTCTTGCAGGATGGGCTGGCATTCCCCAGAGTGTCTTGGGATAGTGGGAGGAGATGAATGTGGGGCAGAAAACCAGCTGTTCCTTCCCTGTGAACAGCGAGGGGCAGAAAACTATTTGCGGTACAGCTGCATTTATGGTGATAAGGAAAGAGACCACACACTGTAACCAGTGGCCATACCATGAAGAGTCTTCCAGAGAAAAACTGGACATCTTCCTACAAATAGTGCGGGTACACTGGAAGATTTAAAGAGGATCCTAGCAAAATTTCATAAAAATAATTTTTGAGATTATATTTGAAATTTATAAAGTTCCTTCTTAAAACTATGGAAAGCAGGTTGTCAGGCTTGGCTTTGGGAGGTCCCTGGTGAAGGGGGGCGACATGATGTCATCAACAGATTGGATCTGTTGTGTGTCTGGTGGCCAACTCACTGATCCTTCACGACTGAAGTCAAACCCCACCTCCATGATTAGATGGTTGATATCCACGTATCCACTTCCAGCAGGGCTTTCATGACTTCCATTTGTGTTCCCAGAACACCGTAAGGATGATTCTTTGTTTCTCTTATTATATTGCATTGCATATTTGCCATTATGCACATATATTTACATCTCCTGAAGAATATGAAGATATATTCTTGAACTTCACAAGTGGTAAGGATGTGGGGAGGGTTAGATTCAGATTAGAAACAGAACATAAGGGATTGTGAAGTCTTGGTATAAGATGAGTCATGGTGATGGATGATAATGTCTTCAAGGATGGAAATAAGGTACGATGGACAATGAAAATGGAAGCCAGCCCCGAAGTTACTCAGCAGCCTGGAGAGAAGTCATGGGAGCCAGCAGGTGATAGAACACATGATGGGGGCAGGGATGAAGGGAAAAGGAAAAGTGGGGTGGAAGTGGTCCACGACGGTGTAGACGGAAGACAGAAGGCTGGGGAGCAATGCGTCAGCTGGCCCCGTTCCTCCACGGAGACAAAGGAAGTGAAAAGAAGTGAAACCTTGTAGCAGAGTATTTTCAGGAACCTCCAGGTTTCAGTTCACACAAGGAGACTAAGCTGGAAGGGGAGTAAATATGGATGTGGTGGGTTTTTCTCACGAGCTATTAGAGATGCCCCAGGACCCGGCAGTGGCTGGTTAAGGAGTGGTCTGAGGGCTTCACATGGCAGGTGTGCATGTGTCACAGGAGAAAAAAGGAGTCCTTGCTGAGATCCATGGATTGGGTGATGGCAGGGGAGGGGTGGGTGGGGACGTGAAGCACAGGGCATGTGAGAGGAGCAAAGCGGGACAGGCAGATGCTCGTCTGGGAGCCAGAAGGACAGGCCAACTCCCAAAGCTCCTGGCAAGTTTTTGGTGGAGTCACACCCATGACAGTTCTCCAGAGGTGAAGCCAAGGGCTTTGCGAATGAGGGAAGATTCTGTGCTTTTGGTTCAGTGGGAGGAGGAGAGGACGGAAGGCTGAATCCACATTACAAGTATCCCACTGAGGCACCCCAGGAGACTTGTGAACATGGCTGGGTGCTATCATCATATATAGATGGGCTAGAAAATTCTTCTTTCTGCTCTTTGGGTCCACTTTACCCATATCCAATGGGACCTTCCATCCAGCCTCCTGCCTTCCTTCCTGCCTTCCTTTTTTCTTCCTTTAGTCCTTCCTTCCTTCTTTTCTTCCTTTAGTCCTTCCTTCCTTCCTTCATGTCTTTCTTCCTTTCTTTCTCTTTTTTCTGTATGTATTTTTTACCATGCAATTTATTTGTGGATTGGCAATATTTAGAGACACTCATTGGAAATTTTAGTATTTGTTTGAATTTGCTAGTCGTTTAGACATGTTGTGTTTATAGTAAATGCCTCTTCTCTCCTTAAAGAATGAAATTAACCATTTAGCAGTATTTTGGATTTCTTTGTCGGAAATTGTTTTGAATAACACATTTTAGTATTAAGTCCTCTGCTATCACTGATGCTAAGAATTAGTGGGACATAAATCCAGGAATTTTTTTTAATCAGGAGAACCTAGACACGATCACATGGATTCTAAACCTTCATTCTCCATTAACGATGTTGACTAGGAGAAAAGGGATGGTCATTTTAATTTTTTCTATGGGATGAGCTCATGTAAAGTTACTCTGTAATTAGCGCATGAGTGCGCTGTACCAAATCTAACAAATTAGGATTTGTTCGAACGCAACCAAATGTCCAGATCACCTGCATTTTTTATTTTGGTTGCATTCTCTTATAAAAAGATGTTCCTTGCAACCAGAGAACAGGAGAGGTTAAAACACTCTCCTACTGAGCCCTTTCTCTGTGCGCTCCCCAGACACAGCGTTCTGATCTGAGATTAAAATGGTAATGTCATTCTGACTCCGGTAGAAGTAAACCATCTGTGAATTACAGTCACTGCTATTTTTATTAGAAAACCATTAGTTTTTTTTTTTCTTTTTGAAGTGACAGATTTTAAAAGATTAAGCACCATTGTCATTGATGACTTTGGAAGCTTCAATTGCTGCTGCAGTTCTCAGGGAGTTTTAGAGGTGTGGGCTGGGGAGCTCAGACAGTTGCTGGAATGGCACTTTCGTAGAGTAGGTGGCCTGGAGGCTGCACAGAGAGAGGTCGAGGGGACCGCGGAGGATGGCCTCCTCCTTTCTCCCGGTCCTCCCCCTCACCACTGAAGGTCTGCCTCCTTCTCATGCAGAGAAGCAGAGGGGAGCCAAGCTGGAGAGCAGAGGTGGCTCTCCAGTGTAGGAGAGAGACAAGCACTCGTGGTTTCCATGGCAATCCTGCATCCTCCGAGCCTCGCCCTTTTAGGAATATGCCCCATTTACTGATTGGGAGACCCACAGGCAAAACCATCTTCACAGCGATCTCTCAACACATTGAGCTCATGTAACTTCATGCTTATAATTATTTAAGAACAGATCATGATTTTCAGGATAATGTTCAAATCTTGAAATGTTTATTAAACTTCTTATAGTGTGGCTTTACTCGATGCCTGCCGATTTATCTACTCTCAAACGATATCCTTTGCTTGCTGTTCCAGAACGGGAGCTTGTTTTGCTGCTCTGACTTAACATATACGATTTCTTTCTCCTTCAGTGCATTTGTCAAACTGTCTACTGAATAGGCTCCTTTAAAACACAGAGGACTCGGTGAACCGCGTTTAGTGTGTACCTGACACCAATGAACTCATCGAAGTAGCATGTGCAGACCACTAATGCACCTTGCACACATCTCTGTAACACTGCTGAGTTACTGAGTTTGTCACTACTTGTACACCTGTCTGAAGATTCAATGTGACTGTGAGACACACAGGGCTAGGGTAATGCTGGAAAAATATAAAGGTCCTAAGTTACATCTATTAAGGGGAAGGAGATAAAAGGAAGTGGAGTACTCAGATGAAGAAAGGAGAATTTCAAGAGTGATCTACTGGACACTAGCTGGAACACGAACTCAGATATTAACATCATAGTTCATTTTAAATAGATTAAAAAACTAAGTCCATTTAGACTATCTCAATGGATTCATTGCGGAAAAATGCATCTAATGCAAAGAGCAAGAAACGAGGATGCTACTTTGCATATTTCTGGTGCCACCACATTTCTCATAGAAGATTACTGCAAACCAAAATGTAGATTTTATCTCATAAATTCTAGATGTAGTACTAGTTTATAAAGAAATAGTAGTTTGGGGCACCTGGGTGGCTTAGTCGGTTAAGCGTCCGATTTCGACTCAGGTCATGATCTCACAGTTCATGAGTTGGAGCCCTGTGTTGGGCTCTGTGCTGACAGCTCGGATCCTGGAGCTGCTTTAGGTTCTGTGTGTCCCTCTCTCCCTGCCCCTCCCCCGCTCCTGCTCTGTCTGCCTCTCTCTCTCAAAAGTAACATAAAACATTAAAAAATTAAATAAATAGTAGTTCACTAATAAAGAATTAATTACGTACCTGTTTTCTGACAGCTTTGCTCACTGCTTCCAATTTATTTATCTTCTAGACACTTTCAATGATTCCATATTGCCTAGAAGCTAAAATGCGTATCTTTGGGATTGGCATTCAAAGTCCTCCAAAATACAATTTTTGTGACTCTCTGAAGAGCTCCCAATTTTTACTCTTCTAAAATAGATGTTATTAACTGTTATTTTAACTTCTCACACCCTCTGTGAGAGCAAAAAACCAAGGAGAGGTTTCTGCAGATACTATTGAGGGTCGATGGCATTCTTACCATGGAGTTCGTACTGAATAACGTTACTACTCCTCTCAGTATTATGTTAGATGCTGTCCCTCCACATCTATGTCTCTAATTATCAAAATATCTTTATTAATAACTTACGTAAATTATGTTTTAATAATCATGGTGCATGCTTATTTTTTTTGCTGCAGACATGCTTTAGTTTCATTATTACTGACAAAAAACTAATCCTTAACATTTTAATCTCCCTTACATTAAAAGCATTAGTGTGATTCTAATAAATATCTGTCCCATTTGAAGACGAGATGTATAATGTGATGGTTCCACCAACAGTGGTCGTCTTCACTGTGATATTAGCATTCCAGAAAAATACGCTGGCATCTCCTCAAGTGCCTACCAAGTAGGTCTGTTCCCAGATTTAAAACAGGTTTCTAGAGATACAAGGAAGAACACACACCTGTGGTGTGTTTTGATATCTGCGCCACTCTCCCATCAGCTCTGTTCTCCTTCCTGCTGATCTGAGAAGGTCACTGTGTCCCTCCAAAACACAGTTCTTTCTCCTCTTCCCACGCAGAGCACTTTCTGTGCCCACTAGGTCTCTCCCACAAGTAGAAACAGCTTCCAACTACAACACTTCCACACGCACACATGACCCGTCCTGCCCGTTGTCATGGCTGCATCACAGTCACAGACTCTCAGGCACATTGTATCTTGTAGCTTTCCCAATTCTCCTTTCTCATAGTTATTCACTCACCTGTCCCCTCAAGTGTCTGTCCTCCCCCTCTGTTTAAACATTTATTCATCCATCCCTCACTCCATCCACCCATCCATTCCTCCATCCAACCCTCCATCCCTCCATCCACACATCCATCCTTCCCTCCATCCAATCACCCACCCATCTATCCGTCCCTCTGTTCATCCGTCCATCCAACCATCCATCCGTCCATCCATCCATCCATCCGTCCATCCAACCATCCATCCAACCATCCATCCGTCCATCCAACCATCCATCCAACCATCCATCCGTCCATCCATCCATCCATCCAGCCATCCATCCACCTGTCCATCCGAACATTTCCCAGGGGCTTTCCTGATACCAAGGCACATTGCCAGGCTCCAGGACCACAAGGACAAATAGAATACAGTCTATCCTTTCAATAAGTTCCATAAAAATAACCATTTAAGTAAAATTCATCTTCTCCAGGCTGAATTCACACATTTCCCCAAATTGCTTCTTTGACTCCTTATATTCTAAGGTTGGGCATTATTTTGGGTGTGTATATTTTATTATTAACATTTCGATATTTTACATTTTCCGTGGTAGCTTTGAACAACTGCCAAATGCGAATATTCTAATGTTCAGCCTGGCTCTGAGTGTATTTTTAAACATCCTCAGAGGATACATTTATACTAAAATACAAGTTCTCTTTGTTATAAATAGACTATTCTTGAAGTTTAACTTCAACACAGAGAAGATAATTACAACCACACACATCGAACAGAGTACTGTATCTTCTGGTATTTGAGGAAGGTGGTGTGGCTCGAATTACATATAATTACAGGCTAAGAAAATTAATTACTCTCACCTAGAACAGTATGACCTGCACAGCGAGCAGGGATGAATAAAAACTACTATTTTGAGCTTCCTAGTGAATAACTCACTATGTGATCCTATGCATTATTTCATTACAGAAATCATGTCGACGCAGTCAAGAGCACTCACAAAAATAAACCTCTTCATCTCAAAGTCACACATGGTGAAAAAGCAAACCAAAGCCAAACCCAAACAAAGCTGATCGGCTTCAAAAGCAGAGAGGAAAGTGCATCGGATGAATTAATGTATTCATTTCAAGACCACCTCCAGCCTTTCGTTTTAACAAGATGGCCTCGATAATATCACTAGGAATTGCCCGTCTCTTGGGATGTGCACATTATAGACGAGGAGGGGTGGCAAATACTGCCAGAGCCTGTCATGCCGCCCAAGGCCCAGACACACTGGCAGGGTCTCCCCACCGGCAGCCACCAAGTCACTGCCATTAGCGCCTTCTGATGCTTGCTTACTTCCAAAAATAGGAACATTCACCGTCCTTCGTCCCAGAGCCGGCTCAGACATTGTTCATCCTTCCTAGCACTTTTAGACATAATACTCACATAGCTTTCCTGATTTTCCAAAGATGTGTTCTGTGGTGTGTTCACCTTTTCTTTGAGATGCACCTGCACAGATTTTTGTGAACGATCTTCTGTTTTCAGCTCCTGGACGGCGGGGCATTTCCATCATTCAGAGCACACGGATTTTGTGCAGCAAATTCACACTCGTAAGAGATGTTGGTTTTAAGAGAGATTTCGCTCCTCAATGAGTTAGGGGCTATCTGTGGAAGGTCACCACGAGTCCCCTTCCGCCCGGCCCCACCCTTGGTCTTGCCTACCGCTGTCCCGTCTGCAGGGGCCATGGCATCGGTTTGTGAACTGGTTTCCAGGCTCTCCTCCTGCCATCCAACAACAGTCTTTTTCATGTTTAAAGCCTAAATGATGTCACGTTACCACCCTCTCTGAAGCCCATCGATGATTTCAAAGGGAACTTAAAACAGAAGTTTGCATTTTGATGCAGCCTTGGTCCCAGGGGCTTGGCCACACTGCTTCTGGAGCCGCAGAAACACCCTTTGCTATTACAAGGTTTGTGGCACGGAACCGGGGCTTAGTAAAGGCTTGCTGCAGGACTAAATAAACCCGGAACTGGGGAAGACTAGATCGACACACACGGGACGGGACTGGATGAGGCACGGGCGGATTTTTAGGAGCTGGGGAGTCGGGGAGCAGTGGTCAATTCCTGTCCAGGAGGCCTGAGGTCGGGAGGGCCCCCAGCCCCTGGAGTCGTTATGACTTTCTGCCCTTCCCAGCAAGAGATTCCTTAGCAACTCATTAATTTTCCTCCCTAGGGCGGCAGAAATGAAACGGGAGAGGTTGAGAAGACACTGTCCCACAGCACCGTTCTCTCCCCTCATCTCCTGGTTCTGGGGACGGTCACCTGTCCCAGTGGCTCTGGGCGGGCACACTCTGTTCCCGCCCCTGCCCCGCCTCCTGCTCCTCAGCCTTCAGATCTCAGCCCGTGCATGTGCATCTTACAGAGGCCCTCATGACACCTGCCTGACCATGTTGTTTCCTCACGGGTTCTCTCCCAGGTCGATCCTGTGTGTATTTGTCACCTTACAGTTCTTCCCCCTGTAAGCCTGCGGAAGTGGGACAGGCCACTCTTTCTTTACAGCACAGCCCTTGTGCAGCTACCGGACATCAGTGGTGCCCCGTAAATGCTTATTGGCTTGATCAACCCATAAGCCTGCAGCTCGAGAAAATTAGGTTGGTTTCCAGGAGACGAAGGCTGGACCAGGAATACCGCGCATTCTCACTTGGCAATTATTAAGTGCCCAATAATGCCGTTGGTCTTTTGTGTAAGGAAGTGGACAGGAGCAATCTGGAATCACTTCCAAGGAGAACTATCACACGTGTCCATAAGACTTGACGGTGGAGCCCTTCACTTCCAAAGAGAAAACGTGGTGGTAAGGACGTTCATTCGTTCAGTCGACAAACACCGACTCAGTGTGTGCTCTGTGTCAGACCCTGTCGGGGACGTAACAGTGAACCACACACACGTGTGTGCACACGCATGACAATATGCATAAGAAACAGAGACATAACAGTTTTCCTCAATGGAGTTCAGAGTGAAATAGGAGAGACAGAGAGACACTGACTGAGAATCTGATTTTGTAATATTATTTTTTAAAAACGGAGTCAGTGAATACACATCAAACATTTGGAGTAGTTGGGGCACCTGGGTGGCTCAGTCAGTTAAGCGTCCGACTTCTGCTCAGGTCAGGATCTCACGGTTCATGGGTTCGAGCCCCGCGTCGGGCTCTGTGCTGACAGCTCAGAGCCTGGAGCCTGCTTCAGATTCTGTGTCTCCCTCTCTCTCTGACCCTCCCCTGCTCGCACTGTCTCTCTCTCTCTCTCAAAAATAAATAAAAAAATATTAAAAAAAAAACATTTGGAGTAGTTACCTCTAGGTGTGTTCAGTGGTGGGTGATCTGTACTTTCTTCTTTAATTTTCTCTATTTTTCAAGTTTCTTATCAGGAATAAATACTACTTTCATAATAAGAATGTGTCTCTATAGATGTATGTGTATGTGGTTAATACAAGAGAAAAAGGGAAATAAATATGTGTGCAGATATAGTAGTTCCCAGTTGATAATGCACATAGTACCAAGAGACATGCTAAGATCCCTAGCGTTTATTATTTTCAACATTAATAATTCTAGAGAAAGGGAAGGGATATGAGAGAAAGAATAATTTTATGGGCTATTTTCTGGCTTGTACTTACAGTTGATTTATGAAGTGCTCCTTGAGCAGTAAAACAAAGGTTATAAACCATTAATTTATTGTGCTAATAAGAGCCAAGGGCTCCAATACCATTGTCTTGTCTCAGAAGATGTAAAAAGAGTGGAAGGTGCTTAAAACTTTAACAGTTTCTTGCTCTTACTTTTATTATCTTTTCTCTAATGTACTATTTTAGATTAATGAGATAATAAATCTTTCATCCAACTGATTTTATTTAATGTTATGGTAAAATCTTAATCTTGCGATTCTCAGCACTGTTAAGAGGGGCTCCTTCATAGATCATATATTTTACAAAGACACACCACGAAATCTAGGCCGTTCCTTGAAGAGGATGATAAAGAACATAATTATTGTAATGTTTTTGTTAGTGAGCAAACTGAAAAGGAAAGGTGCGTTCCATTAAGGTTTGCGATTTGTCCTTTGTGACAGCCTTTTGTTATTTCTTTCAGAATCTCAGCCCCTCTCCCCCTCTGCCTCACACACTCACAGATAGACACGTACACACACGTGTTCACACGCGGGCACACACACCACACGAGAGCGAGGACATATCATGGGGGCAGCTAGGACAAGTGCCGCTCTCATTTCCTGGCTCACTTTCTGTCTGTAGGATCTCCAGTAAGTCACCGGCAGTCTTTCTGGCTCTGACTTCTCATCCTTAGGTTTGAGGCCACGTAAAATCTCTCTCAACTTCTCCTTCCACCGTTTCCGGTAACAGTTATCATGAGCACCTGCTTCAAGGGAGCCTCACCTCGCAGGACTCTCTCCTTTGCCTGTCCACAAAGGTTCCTCCATCCCCAAAGTTTCAAAATCTGTTTGCAAGGACAATGACACTTCTCCGCAAAAGCTCCCTTCTGTGGGGGCCCGCCGCCCCCCGGCGCTGACTTCCCCTGCGCTCTGAGCTTCTGCGTTCTGAAACGGCGCCCCTGGCATCGCATGGACTGACTCCGACAGATTTGTTTCTCCCTTCGTCATCCCACCAGATGGCTTTAAAATGAATATAGCATTCAAATAACTACACAGAAAAAAAATCATCCTATAACCAGTTGATTCATATAAAATGTGTGAAAATCAGATTATACCATTTATTTTTCCACTTAGAATTAGTAGTTTCAAAAGTTTTCACTTTACATAAATGACATAACAGAGCAAAACAAGCATGTTTCACATGGCCCGAGCGCCTGCCAGTCACCGTCTCATAGCTCGGGGAAATCGGGCAGAGAGTGGTGGATGAAATGTGCATAGTTTTGCAGGGAATTATTTTCAAAGGCACCTTAAAGTAGGACTGAACTAAAAATGTATGTCTTTAGATAGAGGAAATATCTGAACAATTTTGAAAAACAAACAACAGAAGGCTGATAACTAGTGGCTTCATTTAACTTGTTTTCAAACTACGACTTAATTCAAACAATTTGTATTCTTTCCCCATAAATGAAGTAATCTGAAGACTCTATTTCATAAGGAAGGGGACACAGAAAACAGTGACCAGCTGGAAGTTGGTCATATTGAATCTACTCAGATTAGCTCAAGAATCCTCCATATTGCTCCTTAAACAGCTGACTTAATTTCTGCCATGAAACGAGGATCAAGGTCTGACTGGTCCATCATATTTTTCAAACATATCATTTAATTGGAAACAGGACCAAGAAACTTCGAGGAAGGAGGACCCCTCTGTGGCCAATGCTACATTCTGATTTTTCCTCACTTTTGTGAAAGCGGCAATGTTGACGATGTGGAGAGAATAGGGTCATGAACGAGTTTGCCAAAACTTATGGTTGCCGCTTGAAATCATGGGAAAGAAGGCTGAAGTGAGGTCTGGGGATGTTACACACACAATAGGTTGCTTATTATTTCAAGGCCAAAATGCTTTAGAGCAAAACACGGTCAGTGCAATTGCATGTTTTCATAAATGTTTAAAATCATTAATTTGACCCTATGCAATATTCCACCTGTGTTTATGGGGTGGTGACCAATTTGAAGAATGATTGTTATATACAGAAGTACGTTAGGAACACAGCTATCTTCGAATCATAGACACAAGCTAAAATTCTATTTGGCTACAGTCTCGAAGCAATCCCCTAGATAGGAGCATTCTCAGGTTTGGGTTGTGAGTTCCTCCAGATTGTAAAGACTCTTGCGTGTCTGTGGCATCCATGTACGATGCATATATAATACGGTTTGGCCACTTCTTATAGACAAAGACTCATCTGCTGGCTGTGCACAAAGGAGTGAAAGTCCACCGCACCTGCCTCTCTGCCCAGTGCCAGGGACCCAGGAGCAGGCTCGGCACACACACATCCCTTCTGATGGAGACACAGTCAGCAACCCCACAGAAGGTGTGGGGCCTGAGGGGCACGAAGAAGGCAGAGAGAAAAAGCAAGTGTTGCAGAGAGGTAGGGCACACTGGAAAGTTTGAATATGGCCCAACCAACTGCAAACTGGGTGGATTTACCAAAATGGCTTATTATGACCACTCCCAGTGGACTGGAAGCCAGTGTTACCCTGATGCCCATCTCGAGCAGCGTCACCCACAACTGTCTCCCACACTCAGAGGACAGCCAGGGTGGCAGCCCGGTCTCTGCTCAGAGCCAGGACTGAAGGGAGTCACACCCTTCCTGGGAGCCCTCACTGGATTCCGGTTCTTCTTCTCCGTCTTCAACTTCTTTTCTTTCTCTCCCCTTTCTCCTTCTCCTCCTTTTCTGTCCAAGACGCAGTTAGGAACAAGAGTCCAAAAGCACTGGATGTCAGGGTCACTGGCTGGTGGTTTGGGTAAGAGAGATGGGGATCAGAGCCGGCCCACAAGGCGACTCAGTCAGTGTGGTTCTCCTCCATCTACCAGGTGAATGATCAACATAAGAAAGACCCTGACTGCAAGAACCAATCTGCTCAGACTAATAAAGGAATCTCTAAGTGCCTTTGATCAAAGCTCACACTACGATGCATAATCTATGCCTTTCAAGTTCTCTAATCTGAGTAAAAGGGCTTCAGACGGTTACATTAAAAGATATAGATCGAGTTAAATGCAGCAGAAAGAACACAGTATTGCAAGACGTAGATGCCAGGCTCGCAAAGCAGCCTTCCCACTGAAGAAACTAAGCATGAGCCGCACCTAATGCCCTGATCAGTATGCTGATCTGCAATACTGTTTCCTCCTATCTAACGTGACGTCATTACCGTTCACCCTACCGACTTTTTTTCCTCCACATACGGTTGTTCTGAGGAGTTGTTATTAGGTTTAAATCAAATAAAGCCACAGCTCTGAATACTTGTAGCACATTCTGTAGATGGGAGGGAATGTTGCGTGTGAAATACTAAAAATTCCCGTGCCTGATGCCCTGACTCCAGACCCACAACTACATAGGGAATAAAGGGCACGCATGGATCAGTGAGCAGACGCGACAGCTCCGAAGGGAAGATGCACCCAGAACAGAAGAAGACGCTGGTGTTCACCACCGCCATGCAGGAGGTCCCAGGGGTGAGAGACAATGTTCAGTGGAGAAGGAGGAGCTAGAAACTCCCTACCGATGTCCCCGAGGCTTTCCTGCACAGAGTCTGACTAACGTAAAGGACTGAAGCAATCTCACAACATCTCCAAGACACATCAGAGCGACAATAAGAGAATCATGGTATTTTTAGGGAAGAGAATTGACTCTCCAGCTAATATCCTATGCAGTTTCACACGGCAAAAGATGACTCTGATCTCTGCCATCTTGTAGCATTGCTCTTAAAACTACAGAAAGGAATGACTATTAATTCCTGCTAACCTTTCACAGCCAAATGATGAAAACTGACCGAATGGAAACATATTCTATGACTCTTAGCCATTTGGGAGCCGTGCTAGAGAAACAGCAGCCCCCGTTAGGAGCTTACTGTTGTTTCAACAGCTCCTCATTCGCTTTGTCCCGATTAATCGCCGAAAGGGAGACATGCCGACTTTTCCTGCAACCACGACCACCTTTCAAACCAATGCTTTGTTTTTGAACCCAAGGACTCTGGCTTTCCAGGCTGGGAATAAATGGTGCTTTAAAAATCCTTTTGCTCCTTGACTAGCATGAAAGGAAAGTCTGAATATGCTTTATTTCTAGGAAGTTAAAGATCTGTCTTCTAGTATGAAGGATAGGAAAAGTCACATCGCGGAGAAGCTGAAGAAAGCAGTCTTTCCTAACTATTCAATATGGAGCACACAAGCAGGCGTGCAGCGAGTAAATGAATTCCTTTATTTTTTGTCCTGTATTTTTAGCCTCCTCTGGGGAGTTAAAGAGCAAGGAAGGTAGAACAGAACAGTAGAACCGTCCCTGATTCCCTCACCTTTCCCCTACAACTCAAGCTTCTTTTCACCACTAATAAAACATATTCTACCTATCTGCGTGTGTTCATTAAAGGAAAAACTACAAGAAAATCTCAGGGACCTAGTCCTGAACCACTACTACCCAAGTACTTAAACTTAAAGATGGCGGCAATGATTCAGCGGAAATGACCTCAGTTACCTGCGAGTTGGTGGAATGATTCTGCGTGGGCACCCACGTCTCCTGTTAGCGGTGCCACAGTGGTGAGAGGACACTCTCTGTGTGAGCAGTTCCTCCTTGCTCCCTTTCTAATCCCGGCTCCTGGCACGGATGTGTGGCCATGACTACTGCACCAGACTGTGTGCGCTGCCTCCTTCAGACTCTATTTAAGGTTCATCTCCATTATTAGTTTAGGACAAAGAAAAGGGAAAGAATGATAATAAAGGAAGAGATCGGGTAGCACAGTTAAGTCATCAGTCATGAATGCTCAAATTCTAGGTTCCTCGGCCTTTGCCACAGGCAATGAGTGTGCCAACGTCAGCCCAGCTGGGCTCTACCTGTGTCCCTGAGAGTGGGCGCCCCCTGGCACCTCCAGCAGTTCTGGACCATCTGAAGGAAGGTCCTCCTCTTTGACCTCGTCCATTATCTTACACGGCCTCTTGAAAATGTTCCACTACTTTTTTTAAAAGTTCATTTATTTGTTTTGAGGGAGAGAGAGTAAGCATGAGCAGGGGAGGGACAGAGAGAGAGGGAGAGAGAATCCCAAGCAGGCTCCACACACTCAGCACAGAGCCCCATGTGGGGCTCGAATTCACGAACTCTGAGATCATGACCTGAGCTGAAACCAAGAGTTGGAATCTTAATCAACTGAGAACCCAGGCACCCCAGACCCACTACTGTTTAATGAGATTTATGTCTGCTTTTTGGTAATTGCTGGATTTTGCCAAAGCTATCAGCCACCATGATCTCTGCTGGTTGGTTTATAGCTGGAAACGTGCAGGAACTCTTGGTGTCTCGGGCTTTAGTCTGTTTCCTACTCGTGCATCACAACGACCTTCTCAATTCTTTTAAGTTTCAAACTTCCTGTTCTCAACCCTGGTCATGGATGGCATTCTGATGTTTACTACCTTACACGGTGCCCTCTGATCCTGGGGAGCCCCTCCTGGGCTCTTCTGTCTCACTAATGCTCCCCCTTCTGGAAGGAGGGGCTGTGTCCCCACTGTGGCCCAGGACTCTGCCAACCCGGAAGGTCACGGGAAAGAGTCAGCCATTTACGGTTATGTATGAGGCTTCGGCCACAAAGTGAGGTCGAAGGGACAGTGACATTTTCAGGGTGTGGCAGTTGAGAAGCAGCAAAGAGAAACATCGAACAGACACTAGCTGGCACCGGAAGGGCCAAGAAGTCCGTCTCTAGAACACTGATCACCTACCCACTAGAAGCCGGGACATCAAGATCCTCAAACTGCCTTCTTTGATTTCTGCTCCTTTTCAGACCCCCCAGGAAGCCCAAATGACAAAACTGCATCCGAGACACTGGCAAACAAGGAGGCTTCAGGAACTCCACGTCACCTCTCCCCCAAATCCCCGTGAAAGAGAGAAACTGCTGGCTTCCCTCCTGCTTGCCATCATGCCGCTGAAACTAAACCAGAGAGACGGATGTGTAGCCAGGCACGGCCCCTGGCAGCCCGTCTTGCGAAACACATCAGAGTTGGTGCCACAATGACTCGGCTCACCTATTTAGAGTCCTGAAGGGGACATGAGCAGCCTGCTGGTCACTAACCTGCCAGTCTTGTAATTTGCACCGGTGGAGGACGAGGCGACATCTCTCCTCCGCGGACAGCTGCTGCTTCTCGCCTGGGAGCGTGTCGGCCAATGGCTTGTACCTGTGAAAAATCAGCGGGGACACGAGAGCCATGACTGAGTCCGGCAAGCAAATGCTTCCGTTCAACACGATTGTCTTTGTCACACTGTTCTGTAAATCTCCCCGGTTCTTGCTTTGCCCTATGAGTCCCCAGATCTCCATCCACCGTGCATTTAATGTTGTGCAGGGTGAAATATCCCTCATCTGTTACATGGAGGATGATTTTTTGAAATGAGTCAAATAGGTATTTCCATCCTTCAGTGTGTGTTCCACACTATGATCAAGGATGGATGAAAACCATTGAACTTGTGGAAATTGGAGAGGGAAAAAAATGAATGGTTCTCATTGAAATATTTAGAATGCTCTTAAAAATATAACTTTTAAGAAATCTCAGAATTCTCTATTACCATTTGAAAGTGAATCTCGATGTAGTTAGAGTCCGTAATAAAGGAGTATCCAAACATCCAGAAGTTTTACTTAAGTGAGAGGCAGAGGAGCTCCTTCCTGATATATCACATATTGAGTACTTGCAAGCTTCTAGGAGGGTTTTATTCATTTATTCATTTATTTGCAACTCCCTCTGAATAATTGGCTGTCGTTTCTTAGCTGAAATCCATAGCCATATAATGCTTCTCTATGGTTCTTTTTTTTATGCCTTTCAAAATTACATAAGCCACTTAAAAAATCTATATGAAATTTCCCTGGCTTGCAGGGTATTTCACCTGATGCATAAGTAAAGGAAGAAAGAGGGGGAAGAAGAGGAGGAGGGGGAAGAAGAGAAGGAGAGGGGGGAAAAGGAAGAAAGGGCAGAGAAGGGGAAGGTGGAAGATGAAGAGAAGGAGGAAGAGGAGGAGAAGGTTGAAGACGAGGGGAGGGGGAAGAGGAGAGGGAGGAAGAGGAAGGGAAAGAAGAGAAAAAGGAGGAGCAGGAGAAAGAGGGAAGAGGTCAAGGAGGAAGACGAGGAAGAAATGGGCACAGGTTTGCATAGCTGCATCTCATTGAGCTGAGTTTGGGATCCCCGCGTTGAGCTGCTCTGGGAATTTAAAGCCAAGAGGAAAATCATGGCAGCTCCCTGTTATTTCCTGTAAAATATCTGAGCTTTCCACCAAAGTTTGTAGCAACAAATTTGGCAACTTCTAAAATGAGATATCTGTTTCCTTAGAGCAATGGAGGAAGGAAGTGTGGTGCCTCCACATCTTTATTCACCAGCTCCCTCGAGCAAGCTCTGAGAGGCATGCCCCCCCACCCCACTGGCATCCACCCCAGGGCACCCACACGGATTTATCTCGAGAAGCAGGAAGGTGCCCAGCATCACAGGGGCAGTGCCACAGGCCCTGTGGGGCTCACGTAGGGCGAATTTTTCGGTAGCAGACGTGTATTTCCTTAACACTGTCACTGCAAACGGAGGACAGTGGCTCCCTGGGTTGAGAATGAGCTCAGTCTCGGTAGCCATGCGTCAGACAAAACAAATACATCAACATCAGCGACGGCCCTTCCTTCTCATACACAGGTTTTGGCTCGTGTATCAAGCTCACGGCACAGGAGGGTGCAAACTAGCAGGGAACAGAGACGTAACATAACATTGCAGTGCCAGAGGCAAGGGTAGGAAGCGTCCTGCTCATCATTTTGATGGCACTGAATGCACTGAAATGGTCTGTGGAAGTATTCAACCATTTTCCTTATAAAAGGCAAGAATGTGATTTCCTACCCAGGAGGCACTGGCGTCGGTTTCTACTTTTATTTTTATTTTTATTTTTTTTTTACTGGTCGTAGTGTGGTTGCTGCAGAAGAGGTGAGGTGCCTCCAGGGCAGAACAGAACAGAGAAAATGGGTGAAATTCGGTATGGGTGGGGCGGGCCGGGCTTGGCAGTGAAGTGCGCCAGCAGGCAGTGGGGTGGGCGCCCTGAAAGGGGTGGGCATCCCCCGAAATGCTGGGGTATGACGTCTGCACATCAGGGAGCAAATACAGATCGTGTTGCACCACGTCGGGATGGGTCAAAGGACCGATTTGGTGCCTGCACGATGAGTCTCAACAGGAGAGACACCGAATGGGGGACCACGCACAGCCTCGGGTTCCAACGCCACCGAGAGCTGCTATGAGGCGCTCCCCTCACGGGTAACTCCCCCTCCAGTGTCTGCCTGCTTGTGTTTTCAGGACGTGGCAGAAATTCTACGCTGTATTTAAAGCATCGGTCTAGGGGTGCCTGGGTAGCTCAGTTAAGTGTCTGACATCAGATCAGGACATGATCTTGAGGTTCATGGGTTCAAGCCCCATGTTGGCTCTGTGCTGACAGCTAAGAGCCTGGAGCTGCCTCAGATTCTGTGTCTCCCTCTCTCTCTGCCCCTCCTCTGCTAACACTCTGTCAAAACTAAACATGAAAACATTAAAATAAACAAATAAAAGCATCAGTCTAATCCTTGTGTGTCGTGTCCTCAGAGTGTCCAGCTTCCCAGGTGATGGGCCATCTCTGTGTATCCCCTGGTGTCACACACAGCAAGCACAAATAATGATGGGGGGGGCAAGAACCTGGGCTGGGGAAGGGGGGATGAGAAGGGACATTTCTCACGCATGGAGAGAGCAGGGGCTTTTCTCATGTTGCCTCTCATACTCCTCCCAGATGCAGGCGGCCCTCATGGTCATCTTTTGATCCAGAGACAGCCTCAGGCCACGGAAATCCAGTCGCACCCCCAGCTTCACTCGGACGATCTTACGGGTTGAACTGTGTCTCCCCAAAAGGTAAGTGGTAAGTGGAAGGTAAGTGGAAGTGACTTTATTTGAAAATAGAGTCTTTGCAGGGCGCCTGGGGGAGCTCAGTTGTGAAGCCTCTGACTTCGGCTCAGGTCATGATCTCATGGTACATAAGTTCGAGCCCCACGTTGGGCTCTGTGCTGACAGCTCGGAGCCTGGAGTCGGCTTCAGATTCTGTGTCTCCCTCTCTCTGTGCCCTTCCCCTGTGTGCACTCTGTCTCTCACTCTCAAAAACTAAACAAACATTAAAAAAATAGAAAAGAAAATAGAGTCTTTGCACGTCAGGCAGTGAGGAGGAGGTGGCTACGGTGGGCCAGGATCCAGGATGGTGGGTGTCCTTAGAGGGAGACAAGGACGCCATGTGAGGACAGGGATGTGAGAGGAGAAGGCCGTGTGATGCTGGGGGGGGGGGTAGGCTGGAGGGACGTGGCTACAAGCCAGGGAGCCCCAAGGGTTGCCAGCCACACCGGAAGCGGAAGCTGGAGAGAGGCCGGAAGGATCCCACTCAGAGTCTCGAAAGTGCACGTCCCTGCTGACACCTTGACGGGGCACTTCTAGCCCCGAGAACGGGAGGGAACAAATGCCTGTGGCTTTAAGCCCCCCAGTCTGCGGAGCTCTGTCAGGACAGCCCCAGGACACCGACAGAGGTGGCGCCCGTGGCTGAGCGGGGACGTGAACCCAGGGCAGGAGCGTCCAGTGCAGTCTCCGCTACCACTGCCACGGTGTAGGCAGGAGCTTCAGGCCCCCGGCCCCAGAAGGGTCCAGGGCGGAAAAGGATGGGATGGAGCGCCAGAGACAGAGAGGGTGGACCTCGGCCTGATCAGCAGCACGCGGGACACGTGGCGGGAAGAACTCTTGTTCCTCTGACCTCTGGGTGACTGGGCCTCTTTGACGGTAAACACGAGCTCCTAATGAAATACAGACCCATTCAAGCGCTCAGGCAAGCCGGCACGTCCCTGCCATTTAGCCGCAGTTACACAATGAAATGAAATCACTCAAATTATCTTTTTATTCTCTTACAATTGTCTCATTCTGGAGCTCTGCTAATTATCGCTGGGAACGGAATTGACATAATTCAAGTATCTGAATACAGTATTAACAAGTCAGAACAAAGATCTTACACTTGGTGCTTTTCTCCCCCCACGTTTTATATTGTTCTTTTGATACCTAAAATGGTATAATTCTGACATTTCGACTGAAAAGACAAAACTGTCATCTCAGATACAGTGAGGTACTCTATTTTAGTGTAATTAAAAACATCTTGTCTTGGGATGTTGAGTGTCATCTATAGGTAGTGTCACTGGTCTGTCACTGAGCAAAGTAGGATCTCACAGAAACTTCAACCCAAGACCAAGAGGCAATAATGAGCTTGGGGCAGAGTACGAGTCCTGAGCACCGGTGTGATGGGGCCAGGACTTCCAGCCCTAAACCCTCCTCTGCCTCAGTGGTCCCAGACAAGGTCACTTTGACCCACCAAAGATCCCTGTATTCAGGCCAGCCCTTTCCCTGGGTCTGATGTAATCAGTTGACTTTAAGATGCCAATATCGGGGCTCCTGGGTGGCTCAGTCAGTTAGGTCTCTGACTTCGGCTCAGGTCATGATCTCACGTTCGTGGGTTTGCTGTCAGCTCAGAGCCTGGAGCCTGCTTCAGATTCTGTGTCTCCCTCTCTCTCTGCCCTTCCCCACTCATGCTCTCTGTCTCAAAAATAAATAAAACATTAAAAATAGTAAGATGCCAATATCATCTCTCCCACTCTTATCCTTCCTGGTTCGGGTTGAGGTGAATGACAGATCGAATCTCACGTCCAGAGTCTAAGTCCCAGGGCTGGTTCACTCGGGCTCATTCAGTCAATCCACGGTACCGGCAGCAATATGGACTAAATCCAAAATATGGACATGGAATGCAGCAAGGAACAAATCAGATGAAAATTCTTAACATTCCATGAAAAAGGCAGAGAGAGCAAACATACATGAGGAAGGATGGCAGATACAATGAGAGAGAGGGAGAAATCGGGGCAGGCAAGGTTTCGCGGAAGCCAAGCATCTGACGGTGAGCTGGGGAGCCCCCTGGGGAAGAGGAATCCAAGTTGAGGGAGCAGAGAGCAAAGTCAGACACCCCAAGCGGGGTCCTGCATATGTCTGTTCAAGGAATGCCAGAGCAGTGAATGTGACTATGGCTGAGGCAGAGGAGACAGAGGAAAGATGCCGGAGACGGACTCACAGAGGCAAGGATGTGACCCTGTAGGGGACTCTGACTTTGACCCTGAGAGCCATGGGGAGCGGCAGTTTGGGCAGATGGGTCCCGCCTTCTGACCCTACGGAGTCACTGAAGCTGCCGGCCTGGGGGTGGGGGACCAGGAAACTGCTTAGAGGAGCTTCCCACCGCCCAGGAGGGAAGCAGCGGATGTGGGAGGAAGTGGGTGAGCCCAGTCTCCGGGATGAGGAGGGGGAATGTGGGAGGGGTTCCCAATGGATGGACGTGGGTGCAAAGGGAGGAGCAGACCACCCAGATTCGGGGAGGAAACTGACATCTACGGCGATGGAGCGGATGGACAGCTGCTGCATAGACAGGAGGGAGGTGGGCAGTGCCCCCGAGGGGGACCGAGGAGCATTCTGCTGCAACGAAGGATGGGGGGACCACACTTCAGTCAACGCCTCAAAACACATCCCCTGCCTCCCGGCCGCCAGTCGCTCCGCTGTGGTCAGTCTCATTGGTCACAACCCTCTGCCTGACTGGGGAGGATACTGACCATCTAGGGGACAGCTGTTTGGGGGCTGAGTCCTCCGTGCCCTTGAGGCTGGAGCCCAAATCTGTGTTCAACGCCCGGTGTGCCTCGTTTCCCTTGGGAGCATGACTGCTGGCCCAAGATCCTTTCTTCTAGCCAGGCCGCAGCCTATCCGGCCAGTGTTTAAGTGTGGCCTCTCACGGCAGCGTCTGTCACAGGCACCGAGAGACCCTCCCACGTGCGCGCTATTCACTGAGAACTTTCTCTCCGTCAAGGATTCCAGCACAGGAGGAATCGGGCACAGGGCACTGTGGCGTCAGGATGCCTGGCAAAATCGTGGCTGGAGGAGCCACGTGGGAGGCGGTGCTCACTCGGGGGTCTCTGTATTCTAAGAGGGGCAGCCTGAAGCCAGAGGGACGGACAGGAGCAAACTAATTAGAAGTGTACGAGCGTACTACCTGCCTTTTCCAAAGCCATCTTTCCTCTCACTGTTAAGGAGAACTTTCACATCCTATTTATTGGGAGGCTGGTGATAAAAGAGAGCTTACGGAGCGGCCGCAGAGCTCGGGTTAAACACAGAGTGACTCTGGGCTGACTACTTCAGAAGGGCACCAAGAAAGAGGAGAAACGGTTTCCTTAGAAAAATAGAAAGCAGGTGTATCAAACTAATGCTTAAAAATCAGACAGACACATGAAGAAACCCTCAGGTGCAATTGCTCTGAACTTGATTGTTTGCTGAGTATTGACTTCATCTCTTCACTGCCAAATGCAACTCTGTCGTGCAAGTTTAGGTCCCCAAATACTTAATTCTCTTCAGCAAATATGTATGGAGCACCCATCACGAGCAGATACCTTGCCAAGAAATGGACAGGTTAGCAGGATGGGCACAGCAATGCTCTCATTTTGCTGCCTCGGCTCCAGTATCATGCATGATGTTTTGGTCCAAAATTATATCTAGGATGTGATTTTTTTATTTCAAGACTTCATGCAATTTTCTTCTAATGGACAGATTCTTCTAACTTAACCAAGGACAACACAGTAATGGTTGGGGAGCGCCATTAACCTCATCCCTCGGGAATGGACTGGATAATCCACAGCGAGAGGAACGGGATGTTTCAGGAGCTCTAGAATGGAGATTGCTAGAAAGAGGCAGCTGGCAAGGGCAAAGGAGGAAGGGGAATGGCAGAGGAGGGAGAGGAAGGGCAGGAAGCAAGGCTGGGGCTGAGCAGTTGCAGAGGAGTGGAGGGAAGGCAGGATCAGAAATAGGGTCAGAGTGTAAGTGTTTAAGCACATCAACACTGGGAAAGGGTGTTGGTGGGGGACTGGGGAGCCCAGAGCCCTGCCAGTGACACGGACGAGGATGGAGATGGCACCAGGACAGGAGCAGATGGCGGGGGGAACACAGGTGCTGGGTCACAGCGAAAATAGAAGAAAAGGTCAGTAGCTTGAGGGGGAAATAGAACCAAGCAAAGCTTTTTGGGCGTTCTGTGTTTCAGGGGGCAAGAAAGAACACCAGAGCTTGGAGGCGACATTTACAGAAATATACAAAGCCTACGTTCTACTCATGCTTATTTTGGGGTCCTGCCGTGTGGCTCCGGATCGTTTTGTTCATTCATTTCTTGCTCTGATGGGATGAGGCCGTGGTTCCTTCTAGAACCATTCCCTTGGTGTTCTCCCCACAGGGCACTCTACCTAGCATGTTCCCAGACACGGAGCTCCGTCTGCGGTCACACAGGGACGCATTTCGCTGGCCGCCCGCACGGCCGGGGCCGCTCATTCCGCTGCACATACGCTCTCGCAGCACACGGTGCAGGTGCGGAGGGTGATTTTCCAGCTATTTGGGGCTAATTTCCAGCATTCAGAGCGCTGAGTGGTGGGCTGAGTGTGAGAGCTCCTAGCAACGGAACTGACACACATCACGAACACGGGAGAAGGGAAGGAGGAGGGGAGCAGAGGGCTTGGGGGAGGGAGAAAATCTATCTCAGCGTGGGGGGCAGTGGACAAGAGAGAGAAACCCGACAGACAGGGCCTGGATTTGTAGAGGTGCTTTTCAACCACAGAGGAGCTCTTTGATTGTCTTTTGAAGACATGAAAGCAAATAGACAAAGTTGTTAAAAATCGTCGAGCACACAAAAAATGTATCAAGCTCCTGACGTGTGCACATTCTGTCTCATCTTCCCAGGACGTGGGGTTTAACAGTCCCTTCCCCCATCGCCAGTTTGTCCAGGCTCCCCCCCCGCCCCCGAACTGTCTGTCCTGAACTGTCTGTCTTGCGCTCACCCGCTGGACGAGGGCCCTGCTCCGTGTCCCTCACAGAGCCTGCATCCTGTGCGTCTGCCCCTCCCTCAGCCTCGTCTCCTCCCACCTTCTCATCTAGGCCAATCAAACCACTTCCCACCCCTCTTCTCTGCCCCTGCTGTGTCCTCTGCCTGTGGCTTGTCATTCGATCCACGCCCCAGGGCGTCACCTGTCTCCACTCCTCAGTCCCCAGGGCTCTTCCGGAATATTTACCAGAAGGACTGGAGGGGGCATTAGCTGTACTTTCCAACAGCGTTTGGGTCTCCTAGATTGTACAGGCCTGGTACTTGGACTTGACTTTATTTTTACATCTATGGGGGTCCACATTAAGCTTATCAGCATGCATCAAGATCTGCGTATGACTCGATTAAGAGAAAAAGACACTATGACAATCCTGGACTCCTGTTTATGCCACTGGTCAAGACCGACTTCCCCACAGGGCACCTGGGTGGCTCAGTCAGTTGAGCGTCGGGCTTCGGCTCAGGTCATGATCTCATGGTTCGTGGTGTTCAAGCCTCGCATCAGGCTCTGTGCTGACAGCTCAGAGCCTGGAGCCTGCTTCAGATTCTGTGTCTCCCTCTCTCTCTGACCCTCCCCTGCTCTCTCTCTCTCTCCCTCAAAAATAAATAAAACATTAAAAAATTTAAAAAAAATTTAAGACTTCCCTTTTTCTTTCCAAATGGTGACGTGCACATGCCATTCAAAGGCGTGGTGGCATTTCAGGTCCCCAAGTACCTCCAGGCTTGAGTCTCCAGGAATGAAGTCCTTGGGAAGAGTGGGGGGGCTATGGGAGGAGCTGCCCCCTGCTGTCACTCCACACCTACTGCTGCTCTTCGGGGGGCCTGGTGGCAGGCAGGATTAGGGTCATCTCCCCCTCCCATGCCCAGTTCTCCAGGACTAGAAATGGAGCAGGGAGTAGAGAGAGACAGAAGGAGGGAGGCAGGGAGATTAACAAAGGCCCTATAAATTCCAGGTGTTGTGAATTCTCGCAACACCCCCAGGGTGACATTTAAAGAGGCTGTGGACACCTTCAGAGCTCACTTACAGCAGAGCTAAGGGCTAATCTGGCTTCCACGGAGTTTCTGTGGGAGAGGAGATGAAACCAGACACCTGCCCCTTCTGTTTCTGAGCCTGAAAGGATCAAGGTGACCATCGCGCAGGATCACGTGTACATGAAGAGTTTTAATAAGACACGACGTGGGAAAGCCAGACTCCACGATAGCCCCTTCAATGCCAAGTCCGAGTTCACTCTCGCATCTCATTGCGATGATGGCTGTTGCTTGTTACTCTTATTTTAGCAACACGATTATGTTATTACCTTCATGTCATCACACCATAACTATGAGGCGTTTATCTGCCATGCATCTAAAACACAGCACCCCGAATTCACACGGGACGCCTGGCTTCTACTCCCCACCTGGGCAGAGGGAGGAGGAGTCCTGGAGGAGGGAGGGAGTCCTGGCGTTCCTGAGTCTCCACTGGCCCAGCCCAGAGGCTCAGTGGAGCCCTCCCCTTCCCCCCAAAGTCCCCAGGCTGGCTGCAGCTCTCCTGCTTTGAGCTCTACTGAAGGGGTTTTTGTTTTGTTGTGTTGATGTTTTTGATTTTGCTACAGCTGCTGCTGTGAGACCAGTGTCATGCACGGGTAGCCGGCGGGGCCAAGGGGGTGGCTGTGAAGGACCATGTTGAGATGCTTCTACTTCTACTGTAACCTCGTCTGGAAAAGCTCCCCCTAAGCCTGGGGCAAAGCAGACCACCCTCCCGAGACACGGCCTTATCCCAGGGCATTCATTCCTGCCACGGAATCAAGCCAGGAAGGGTCCCCTCCAGACAATAGGGAGGTGAGTAATAAAAAAGAATGCTAAACTCAGACCTCAGCTCCTGGGGATTCACCAGTGCCTCCACGCAGATAAAAAAGTGAATTCAGAGCCTCTGCTAAGAATTTCCATGACAATACTCTCAAGTTCTCTAACTTAAAGCCTGTCTCACCATTTCATTTTAATCCTGCGATGTAACAATGTTCCGTGCATTTAATAAATGGATGACAGGGAAATGCTAAATTAGAAGTGGCCCAGTGTGAAACATACACCACGTTCCACTTTGCGCAGCCCTCACAGCCCGTGACATTCGTCTGAGCCAGGTTTGTACTCGCTGCGGATACAGCCCTCAGGGTCTTCCCGCACACAAGCCCCGTCCATGCACACACTGGACGTCTACCACAGGGGACACTGGGGACTGTGCCCTTCCCTGGACTGAGGTTGTATGGGCTGAAATGAACGGTCACAGCAAACCATCCGGTCGTGCTGTTCTCCCGGAGTGACACGTGTGCCTGAGACCAAGCACCATCCTGCCAACGCCGAAACTGATGTGCTGGCGTCCTGCCCCCTCTGTGCTCTGCAGAATTCACTGGCTCAGCCGGAGCTTGTATTTATCAGGTACAAGAACAGCTTGTTTAGTTAAACTGAAAAGAACAGATGTTCACTGACTGTTCAAGCCTTTAAACGAGAGACCTCTTCAAGCTATGTGGTTTAAGGAAAATTATCCCATTTTGAAGGCAATTTGCTTCTTAACCGAATATTCGTCAGGGTCACTCTGGCCGCCCATCTTCCGAGGAGGGACAGGAAACAAAGGCGGGTAATTCGTTTGTTGGAAATACGACGGAATGTCATTCCAGGGGGTTCCCTCCTTACTAAACAGAAGGACGCTCTTCTCCTTGGGAATGACGGAAACCTTTAATGGAGATCGGTAGCCCATGCCAGTTTTATTATTTCAGTAAGTTTAAGCCCATTTTGGACATCGAACTGAGTTGCTTCCTACCATATGAATCTGCTGTTGAGAATGTCATTGTCATCATGACTGGTTAGCAGGTCGTGAAGAAGAATTACTATGATCTTCACAAGACCAGTCTGGCCCTGCAACTACATCTACTTCAATAGTCATGAAAACCGTCTTTCAAACGCCCGCTTTGAAAGCATGTGACAGGCTTGAAGGATGACCTGGGGGTCCGTGTCTGAAACTAATTATGTTTGTTGATTTCAGAGAGCACCACGATGACCCCAGAACAACACGGGTTTGAACTGAGTGGATCCACTTCTATGTGGGCTTTTTACAACATACCATGTACATGTTTTTTCTCTTCCTTATGGTTTTTTAAAGAACATTTTCTTTTCTCTAGCTTCCTTCAGTCTAAGAATATAGCATATAATACATGTAATATACAAAATATGTGTTAATCAACTGTTGATGTTACTGGCAAGACTTCCAGTCAACAGAAGGGTCTCAGTGGTTAAGTTTTTGGGGGTCAAAAGTTGTACTCTGATTGTCGACTACAGGGGGGTCCAATGCTCCTAATCCCTCCCCTCCCCCACTGAGCATGTTCAAGGGTGAATTGTACTTAGATTTTTAAAAACCACTTTGCTGAGGTATGGCCGACAAAAAGCTGTATGTATTTAATGTACTTAACTGGATGAATTTGGAAATAAAGATAAACCCGTGAACTCATCACCACAATCAACGCCATAAACATACCCATCACCTCGGAAAGTTCCGCCCACCCTCTTCGGTCTTATTTGTTTGCTTATTAATTTGTGGTAAGAATACATAATATCATATCTATCCTCTTAGAAAAACTGTAAGTATACAGGACAGGGTTCTCAACTGTAGGCAAGATGACGTATAGTAGATCTCTAGAACCTATTCATCTTGTAGAATTGAAACTTTGTACTCTTTGACCTTCACCTTCCTATCCCCCTCCCCCCAGCTCCAGGTAGCCACCATTCTATTCTTGCTTCTATGTATTTGACTTATTTTGCATTCCACGTATAAGTGAGCTCACACCGTATTTGTCATTGTGTGTCTCTGTGAACCTCCAGGTTCCTCCATGTTGTTACAAATGGCAGAATTTCCTTCACTTTTAAGGCTGAATAATATTCCATTGTATGCAGATACCACATGAAAAGTATTAATTTTAAAATACAGCCAAACAATACTTATAAAAGACAAAACAAATACTCCTCTGGTGAGTCACAAAATGAGCAGTAATCAATTCTAATATTAATTGACTGAACTCAGTCATCTTGAGTCAAGAAATGCAAGAAACATACAGCTTAAGGGTATATGATCAAAATGACAAATTTAAAGTAAGGAATGGGATATTTGTTTCTTTTCAGTGAGGCACTTTAAGTTGACATGTGCCTTTTGAACAAAATAACAGGGATGCATTGTTAAGAGTGAGAGACAAGATGCTTTGATAAGAATGAGTGATAAGATAAGAGATGTAATTTGAGGGAAAATTACATGAGCACCTAGTTGTCCGATCAAGTCTTAATCACTTGTTGTCACTGTCAGTTTGCAATTATTCACTGGATAGGTCCAAATGATTAAAAAAATGCATGATATTTGAGGAGCTTAGAAATGCACATTTGTTATCATTCACTGATAGGTACTAATATTGCTAATTAAAGTTTTAAATAAAAAAATAGCCATGATTAAAATGGGCACTAACTAGAACCCCAAAGGAAATGACAGCTCACAAAATGCTTAGTCTCTTCAGGTCCATGAACCTATCACACACCCTTGACACAGCACACACTTAAAAGTGTCGGTGTGTATGGTTTTTAGTTCTTACGCTACTTCCTTTGATAACTATTCACTAAAGTGAACACATTGGATGGCTCAGTGGGTTAAGCATCCAAGTCTTGATTTTGGCACAGGTTCAAGAATTCAAGCCCTGCATCAGGCCCCACACTGATGTCATGGAGTCTGCTTGGGATTCTCTCTCTCCCTCTCTCTCTATCCCTCTCCTGCTTGCGCACTTGCGCGCACACACACACACACACACACACACACACTCCCTTTCTCTCTCTCTCTCAAAAGTAAACAAAAATTTAAAAATGAATAAGTAAATACAAAATAAAAACAAAGTCGACACGTTCTACAACACTTTGCTTGGTCCCAGGAGCAATGGTGGATAAGACATTGGGTCTTGCCCTTGGGTGTTGTCTCAACAGGATGCTGGCCATTACTTAACTTTACAGAGGTGTGATATTTCACTGCTTTTGACTAAGCTATTTCCCAGCTCTGCAGGGCTAGAACGTACGCTGTGAGAAACTGATAACAACGCAGATACTTCCTGTCCAAAGCAATGCAAATGGTGCTTGCTTGGCAGTGCAGATAAATTTTGTCGGTAGAGAAGATAGATCTCTGTATATCAGATTTTCATTGGAACTGGTGTTTAACATCTTTTTAGTTTCCTCTTTCCATAAGGAGCTCAACAAAATCTCTGGTATGCTTTATATTTGTATGATCATGATTTCACCTTTTGGAAAAATGATACTGAACCACAATACTTTTGGGGGTTGAGAATGGGTAGGGATGGGGGCGCGTTTCAGCAACAGTCAAATCCAATTCAGTTCTTCATCCCAGGGTGCTCCCCAATGTCTGAATTCACGTCCCGTTTCCATACACATCACTCTATTGAAGCATCACGTGTCAAGATAGCTAACATTTTCTATGTCCAGTCCAATACCTACTTCAGGGCTTTTTTCCTCCCGCCGCACTTTTCTGATTTCATTACAACCTGATCGCTCTGTAGCTCATGATACCACCGACTTCACCCTCCTTGAAATGGCCTCCCCTGTGGCCCTGCCACCCTTGAGTCCCCTCCCACGGTCCCGCCACGTCCCAGTCCCCCTGCTACTACCTGGGTGTCTGCTTCTCAGCACTTGCCTCTGGCTCCCCTGGGAAGTCTTCACTGAGCCATCGCGAACACGCTTGAGGCTGTAACTAGCACTTGTGAACTAATGATTTGAAGTCTGTGTGTCTGTAAAACACAATCATCACTCTCCTGAGCTGCACACCAGGATGGGGAACTGCCCGCCAGATGGCACGATGTGATCTCCCAAGCACTCCTGAAGCCCCACGCGGTCCACACCCCACTCCTCCCACAGATTCCCCATTGATCCTATGCCACAGCATCCACCACATGTCCAATCCCCCACGGCAACCAGGAGTCTGCCGAGACTCGCTCATCAACGTCTTGCTCGTGTTACATCCTAAACATCTCTGACTTTTATGACCTCTCCTTCATCTCATTTAAATTCTCTCTATAAAGCCTCAACTGCTTCTTTCTCAATCGCTGTGACCAACAGTGCCCTGAAGACACCTGCCTTGCCCTGACTATCCATATTTTCAGACAGTTTTGCTCAACGTCCTTCAGGGACCTCCCCCCCCATCTTCAGCATATGGCACTACAGGGTCCTTCATGATGTCTTCCTTTGTCTTTGTCTAGTTAAACACCTCCGAGCCATGAGGATCACACACTCCAGCCACACTCGAGTGGACTGAGCTCACGCTTTTCTCTCATTGCTGTGCTTCCACATATGCTTATGTGAACAACCGATCTTTGAGTTTCTTCTGGTTAATTCTAAGTGGTCTTTAAACCTCAGCTCAATGCCATCTACTCCAGATGAATCCCTTCCCTGGAAACCTACACCACCTGGTCTACATACTGTCTGCACCCCCTTCTACCACATCTGTCCACATTGCCATTTTCTACGCCCCTGGATTCTGAGACAGAATGTTCTATGCAGCCCTTATTTTCACACCTAATGTACCCGGAAAGTCTGGCGCGTTGAAGACATTCAACAAGCTATTGTTGAGTGAATAGATAAAGGAACAAGAAGAAGAGAAAGGAAGTAGAATTTTAATGATTATTTAAAGATGATTTTATATAGGAATATAATTAAACTTATAAGATTCATGCATAAATAAGGCTATAGGGCAATATAATTAAATATTTTCTAAAATATTTATTATTATTTTAATAACTCAGGGATGTTGTTTTCTTGGTGACTATCCCCTTCTAACAACCTATAAAAACCAGCGACCATACTATCACCTAGCATACTTTATGAGTCACCAAGATAAGGTGCAGAATTCCAGAGCCAGCCATTTTTCTTACTTTTATTTCTAACATATTACTCCAGACTTGGGAAGTTGAGGGTGTCAAGAAGTTACTTGCATCTTAAAAACTGAGACGGGAGGAAATTGGCCAAGATGGTGGAGAAGTAGGGAGTTCCGTATTTCCCACCTGCAACTATCAAACAAAGAAGTGCTGAAGCCAAAGGACTCAGAACCACAAGAGTCTGGGAGGAAAGGAGACGGAATCCACTATGAAGACACCCTCATAGGTGCATGATTGCAAACCGGGGAAGATAAAAACAGGCCGGGACACGGAGGCACAGAGGGGAAAACCCTCAGCCCAGGATGTAGAGGGATCCTACCATCCCATCTCTAACCGCAGGGCTTTCTTAGAGAGATCTATCTCTAACTGCGGAGCTTACTTTGGGCTGGGTGCCCTGGTCCCAATTCCCTCCCAGGTAGACAGTATGAAAGGAATGCAGTTGGCATCAGGAGGAACAGGTCCCCCGCTAGGTCCGCTGCTTGGACCCCTGCTAGGAAGTGCCCAGGCTGCGGGATTACATTTTGGGTGGGATCATTAATGCGCATGGAATAAGCGCTTGAAGCTCAGCTGGGTGTGGGACATAGGACACGCCTACCGTGGCTGCGCCTGCGCACAGTGAGATCAGATCCAAGGGAGTGATTTGGAACACCTGGTCCAAGGAGAAGGGACTGGGGTTTGAGAATTTTCTTCCCACGACCACCAAGGCAGGGCCTCAGGGATAGGCTGGGGGACCCGCAGTGGAGGCAAGACCAAATCACACCCATCCACGCTGGGTAGCTGCTTTTTTACCAGAGCCGGATAGATGCTGTGGAAACAGACAGCCCCTCCCCCAAGACCAGCACTGATGCATTGCCGTGATTAATTCTAGATCAATTCTTGCTATTCAGATATATTCTCCCATATCTCATTCTGATCTCTCCCCTCCTCCGGACTGGTTATCTGGTTATAGGTTTGCCTAAACAGGCACATTTAATCCATTCTCCTGATGCGTGTTCTCCACCTTCTTCGTTACCTTCCTTTCTCTTTCTCTGGATTAAGACTTTTATTCTCTCTGCCTGGTCAATGTTCAATTTCCCTCTCTCCCCACCCTTGTCATCTCGCTCTTTGTATGTGCTCTTCCACAGCAATGCCTCCACCCTGCTCTTTATTTGTAGCTGGGATTTCTGGTTTTATACTTTTAGACGGTCCTTTGTCTTTTGTTGTTTTTATTTTATGGGGTTTTTTTTCTAGTTGCTTGTTTGTTTGATTTGTTTGTGCGTTTGTGTGCTTTTTGTTGTTGTTGTTGTTCCCTGATTGTTTGTCTGTCTGTTTTCCTTTCCAGGGATACCTGAATGAACAAACCAAAATGCACATGGAGGAGAGTCCAAAATATAACAACGAGTAGGGAAATAAAATAACCAAAGTCACAAGAAGAGGGGCCAAGGGACACCATTAAAAGAACACTTCCTGAATGGCCAGGCCCTGGACAGTCTCTGAGCCTCCTTTAATATAAAAGTACTCACAGACGCAGAGTGCATAACAAGCTTATAAAACTTACAAGAGACAGAAAGCTAGCCAAAATGATGAAATGGAAGAACTCCCCTCTAAAGAAATTCCAAGAAGAAGTGACAGCTAAAGAATTGGTTAAGACAGATATAAGCAACGCAACTGAGGAAGAATTTAGAACAATAGTCATAAAATTAATTGCTGGGCTTGTAAAAGGCATGGAAGACACCAGAGATGCTATTGCTACAAAGATCATGGATCTTACAAATAGTTGTGATGAATTAAAAATGCTATAAATGAGGTGCATAATAAAATGGAGGCAGCCACTGTGTGGACTGAAGAGGCAGAGAGGAGATTAGGTGAATTAGAAGATACAGTTATAGAAAAAGAGGAAGCTGAGAAAAAGAGAGATAAATTGACCCAGGAGCACAAAAGGAGAATTCGAGAACCGAGTGATGCAATCAAATGGAACAATAACCTTATCATAGAAATTCCAGGAGAAGAAGAGACAGAGAAAGAAAATGAAGGGGTATTTGAACAAATTATAGCCAAGAACTTCGCCAATCTAGGGAAGAAAACAGACATTGAAATCCAAGAGGCACAGAGAACTCCCCTCAGACGTAACTTGAATCGATCATCTGCACAACATATCATAGTGAAACTGGCAAAATATAAGGATAAAGAGAGAATTCTGAAAGCAGCTAGGGAGAGAAGGGCCCTAACTTACAAAGGGAAACCTATCAGAGTAGTTACAGACCTATCTCCTGAAACTTGGCAGGCCAGAAAGGAATGGCAGGAAATCTTCAATGTGATCAACAGAAAAAATATGCAGCCAAGAATCCTTTATCCAGTGAGCCTGTCATTTAGAATAGAAGGAGAGATAAAGGTTTTCCAAAACAAACAAAAATTGAAGGAATTCATCACCACTAAACCAGCCTACAAGAGATCCTGAGGGGGATCTCTATGAGGGAAATGTTGCAAGGAACACAAAGTACCAGAGACACCGCTACAAGCATGAATCCTACAGAGAATACGATGATTCTAAACCCATATTTTTCAATAATAACACTGAATGTAAATGGGCTAAATGCTCCAATCTAACATATTAAGGGGTTTGACCACTTTTGTCTGTCTACCTTCTGCAGCTGGAGCTGACTGTGGGGTTTGTCACTGGCTGGAGGCAGGGAGGAGGTATGGCTGTGTTGGCTCTAGGGGCAGGAGGGAAGCAGCAGGTGCCATTGCGAGGAGGGATCTGTGATGCAGACCTTCCTCCCTCACCGGCCACTGGGCCCCGCCCACTCGTCCCTACCAGTACCATCTTCTCTTACTCACTGTGTGAAAGATTTTTAAAGATTCCTGTTTCTTCAGATGTCGGACGTTCAGATTGAATGATGTTTTTAAAAAAGTCTATGGCCAATTTATTTAAAAAACTATTTTAAACCATCTAAAACCAGGACTGCTGAGTAGGTGAACTTCAGTGAAAGCGACAGAAAAGACCAACTTCAAGCCTACACTGACAAGCAGTACGTAACACGCATGCTACTCGGATGGTGTATCCTTTGTGGGAGCAGCGGTCTCTAGTAGAGGAAGCAAAACATGGAGATGCGGCTTCGTGGATTCAATCCTAGACCCTCCACCTCTCCCTCAGACAGGTGCAAATATTTGCTGTAATGATGGTGCTCTTGGAAACTCTCCTGCTGCCCTACTCACCACCTCCCAGGCACGGTCTCCATACAGGCACAGGGTTTATAAGAAACCCGCCCTTGTGAAACATTTAAGCCACGTATCTTGGTCACCTATGCTATTCTTGGAAATGTTTCATGTTTCTGGCCAGCATAAGTGCCGACTGTCCTTCCAGCGTTCCCTAGAGGGCATGGAGTTCTTGACCGCAGTCTCTTCCTTTCCTCTTTTCCCTCATCCCGTTTTATCTTTCAAAAGTTCTTTATTAGCAACATGCCTTGATATACATGGGTTTTCTTCTTCCCAGCACCCTCAGAGAGTCAGCCCCTAATTTAGACATACAGTGGACAATCTGCACTCCTTCTGTCTGGCTCTCTCTTCTGCAGAAACTCTTTTGGTCCCAGTTTCCACTGACTTTATATTCCTGTGGCTTTTCTGATGCTGCACTCTGGTTTGCATCCACAGCCCCAGCTACATGCTGCTGATATTCAAATATACATATTGAAGAGCCATCAGCTTTCGGTACCTGAACTCATGGCATCCAAACTAGCCCCATTCTCTTCCCTCTGACACCTGCTTCTCCTCTGCTATTCCTTATTTCAGTTACGGGCGCCATTCCCCAGACTGTAACCCAAGCTAGACCTCTAGAAGCCATCTCCAATCCTCAGTTGTCTGAAGTTCCCATGCTCATAGTCAGCTAAGGGATATGACTTTCATGTTCAAAACAGCTGGCTTCTTATATGTCTTTCCAGCCCATTCAGTGTTCCACTGTTTTGATTTCAGCTATGATCACATTCACTTAAAACTCTACATAGCTGCTCGAAGTAGTTCCTAACTGGGGGTGGGGGGTGTATTTTTCCCTCCTGGAGAACATCTGGCAGCGTCTGGAGACATTTTGGGGTATTGCAATGGGGGTGGGGGTGGGGGTGGGGAGAGTGCTCCTAGAATCTGGCGGGTAGACCCCAGGTATGCTGCTCATGTTCTACAATGCAAAGGTCATCCCGTCACAACAAAAAATTGGCCCATAATGTCAAAGGTCAAGGTTGAGACATGCAATGCTTAGAGATCTAACTCAGGGGTGAACAAACCTTTTCTATAAAAAGTCACACATTAAATGTTTTAGGCTTTCTTGGCCATAAATTTGTATCATAACTACTCAACTCTGCCTTTGTAACATGAACATGGCCATGGACGGTATACAAAGAGAAAAGTGTGCTCTGTGCCAGTGACCTTGTATTTAACAAACAAGTTGCTAACTGCGTTTTGTCTCTGAACCATAGTCTGCTCTCTCCTAATCTTGCTTAAAGGAAAATAAAACTACATTATTTTACTACTTTTAAACATCTGATGCTTACTAGCTGCAGGATAAATGCCCCGATTTGTATCCTAAAATACATACATCTTGGCTTTCTGCTATCATTTTCTTTGCTTGTTCTTATGTTACTGCAGTAGGAACACCTTTCCCCATACATCTTATGATGCTTCTCCTCTCTTTCCTTTATTGATGTTAACTTTACCCAATCTCGTCCAGAGGTCTCACTCCAAGTCTGAGGTTTTCCCTGTCACCTCCTTCAACAAGCTTACTTCTCATCATTGCTCAAGACTCCTCTAGAAATTCCTTAGGATCACTTCCAACTGGTGAGATAACAGGCTTTGCTTCCAGGCTCTGACAACGCACGACAGTACCCCGAGGAGTCCATCCCCCGAACTCAACGGGGAGACACGCTAGACATAGGCAACACTTACTCATCTTTGTATCCCCAAACTCAGACCGACTGTCTGCAGGAACTTAGTCTTAAATCTAGTGAATAACTTTTATAAGCGATGTCATTGAGCTTTCAAGTTTCCGGGGCTTTAGAAACACTTGAACAAGATTGAGGGCAAGAAATAAAATAAGATTTTGAGGGTAATAAGGTACATGATGCATAATATAACATCTAACTTTGTCTGATTTTATTTATGATTGCAACTTTCCTTAATATTAAATACTTGAATAAACAAGTAATGTGTGAGAATCTCGAGGAGAGACTGTATAAAAATAAATAAGAATAATATATATAAACATATATATATATATATATATATATATATATACACACATACACGTGTGTGTGTGTGTGTGTATGTGTGTGTGTGTGTATACCTAAGCTCCTACCTTTCAAGGCCTATTTTAATCAGGGCTTTTGTTTCTTTGAAATAGATAAATTATTGAAACTTATCTATGTATCCGCACTCTAGCTATATCTATCATTTCCCTGACCACTGAAATGGAATGACAATAAAAATATAGTAAAGGTCAGAGGTATTTGCTGAAATCTTAATTTTTTGAGCTTGGTTCCTATATGTCAGATTAAATGGTTATAGTAATATTTGCAGGCAATGCTTGCTATAAGGATTTCTGAGATAAAAGTACTTTAAAAAAGGCAAATCCTCCTATTCTTATTACTTATTAATTTTTGGAATGTCTTAAGAATTTGTTGAAGTTTCAGGGTTTAACTGTGTTAAGGCACCGGGAGATCATCAATAAGAGAAAAGGAGATTTCCTGCTAAGTCTTAAAATTCTACTGTGGGCAAAGCAGGTGGCACTTTTTTCTTGAGCCAAAGAATTTTTTTTTTTTTTTGGCATGGGATTGAGGGCAGAATGTTCATAAGCCTGCTCAGAATCCCATACATAAATATGCATTTCTGACCATTTTGGTCATAGAAACATCCAACCCATGAATTCCCTAAGAATAAGAATGAAAGTCATCAGCTTCCTGGACAATTTCTAACGTGCTTAATTTTAGCTTAATTAAAATCCCATGCACGTTCAAACAAATATAGTATTCGCCTCCACTTCCTATCCCAAACTCTTGTCTAGCATCATCATTTCATAAAATACCAGCTGCTCTATGTTAATTTTTATACAGAGATACAAATCTGTTTAGGAAAAATTAGTATACATAATCTGAATAATCAAGGGAGAAAAGTGTACCATTATCTAAACTATCAAAATTATCTTTAAAAAATACACGTTTTCAAATGATACCATAATTTTCGTTGTTCTCTGTCTTAAGAATAGATTATAGGTGCTCACAAGATAACCCAGGAAAGACTTAATAGATAAAGTACCCATCTGGTAGGAACCCAATATAAAAAAAATAAATTCACAGCTATCTGCTCTCAAGCCAAGATGGGGGAAGAGTGACTGGTCTTACCTTCCATCCTCAAACAACTTAAGACCTGGTAACACAGGCGAGACAATGGTTCTCAGGGAACTGAGAACCAGACAGCGAAGGCAGTGGTCCCTGAGAGACAGGAAACAAAGGAGGTAAGACATAAGGCCTCCCAGTTTACTTCATGAGGGAAGACTCCAGACTGTGGCTTAAAGAGTGACCCCAAGTGAAGCCTGATGATCTCCTTGAGTTGAGGAGATGGTCCCAGAAGATGAGGGATGCCAAGGTAGCTTGAGTTCACAGAGAAGACAATCTGAGAAGAGAGAGCTGCACCAAAGGAAGGTTCCAGAGACCTTCAGAGCCCCACTCAAGTCTCCAGCAGAATACTATTAGCACACACATGTGAATAAACTAAGTCTCAGAAAAGAACTACTCAAACGGAGGACAGGGAACCATTCCGGGCCAAAGATAAGAATGAAGTAAGGCGGTTCCCATCAGCCAGGGTCAAAAATTCCACAATTTATGGGGCACTAAAGAGAGAAGTCAATTATTTTGCATAATTAGTATGAAATAATGATCCCTACACTATGTACTCCTCTGGTTCCACCTAGAAAAACACGAGAAGAAACCCTCAGAAAAACAGTTTCCAAGTGATTTAATTATATTCTAGACCAAATTCAAAAATATTTGTAGAAATACAAAAATATGTACTATGTGAAAAAGTAAAATTCAATAAGAAAATTACCAGGCATGCAAAGAAACAGAACAATCTGACCTATAATACAGAGAAAAATGAATCAATCAACATTGACCCAGGAATGTCAGATAATGGAATTAGTAGACTAATAGATACTAAAAGAAAGGCAAAACATGTTAAAGATTGAAGGATTTTTGAAATATCCAAATTGAATTTCTATAGATGAAAACTATAGTGTCTGAAGCAAAAGATGCATTGGGTTGTATCAAATGTGGATTAGACAGCACAGAAGAAAAGATTAGTGAATCTGAAGACATAGCAATATTAACTATCCAAAATGAAACAGAGAAACAAGGCTTAAAACATAATGAGCATCAGTGGTGTGCACTCATCAGTGATGAGCGTCTGTGGGACAACCCCACATATATATTACACATATAATTGTAGTATCTAAATTAGAGGAGCTAAAAGGGTAGACAGAAAAAATACTTGATGGAATTAGGTACACAAATTTTCCATATTTGATGAAAACTGTGAACTCATAGATCCAAGCATCTTGATGAACCGTAAACACAAGAAAACATGAAGAAAACTACCCCACAGTGCATTGTAGTCAAATTACTCAAAAGTAGGAAAAAGGAGAAAATCCAAAAAGCACACAAAAAGAAAAAAGGACAAAAATCTTGACAGAAGAGCAAATTTATGAATGACAGCCAGTTTCTTTTTGGAAAAAGTACAACACAGAGAAGTAATATCTTCAAAATACTAGAAGAAAAACATGTCAACCGAAAATACTTAGCTCATATAAATACTTTTCAAAAATGAAGGTCAGAATGTACAACACTAAGAATGAACTGTCATGTAAACTATGGAATATGCATGACAATGAAGTGTCACTGCAGGTTCATCAACTGTGACAAGAAATGTGTAAATAAATCATATTCACACTCAAGAATCCAGAGAAACTTAACAAAACTCTGCTGGAGGAGGCCGTGCCTGTGTGGGGGCAGTGGTGTGTGGGGAAACTCTATTTTCCACTCAGTTTTGCTGTAAACTTAAAAGTGCTCTAAAATATGGTGTATAAAAATAAATTAATTAAACTGTAAAAAAATGAAGGTGAAATCTGTATGTGATGCATATACATACAGCTTGGAGGTGCACCATGGGTCCATATAAAACTTTATTGTGTAACTTTCCAGAACTCCCCCTCCTACCCAGCCTCACTAGGGCTTTTGTGTGTTTGGATGTCCCCTTTCCTGTCCTCTAGCCTGATGTCTAGGGCTTTATTTATACCTCTTCTCTGGGCACCCCTGAGAATGAGTCTGCATCTGGGGCTGAGCTCCAGGGTGCCAGAGAGGAGAGTGCAATAGGGGTTCAGCCCGGCTTCTTGGGACCACTCATCTTTTGACTGGGGAGGAAGGCTCCCTTCCTCAGAGGCCCCTGCCACAGGACTGCTCAGGATGGGGCAAGAGCAGGGAGGGAATTAAAAACACTGTATTTCCACACATTTGGAGCTTTGTGAGTTTATCCTGTCCCTTGAGCTGGAAGCAGGGCTTCTCCGGGAGCTGTTTCTGTTTGTACCAGTGCTGAATTCTGGATTTAGAGATGCCTGGATTCAAGTCCAGGGGATACTGGGGAAAAATTGGTAAACTCACCATCAACTTGAAAGTGCTGTTTAAATAAATCAAGGTAAGTTTATGTTAATTGCTTATAATTAGAAAAGAAAAAAGTTTCATATTGCTAATCTAGAACTTTCACCTCTGGAATGGATAAAGAAGATCTAAATAAACCTAAAGCAGGCAGAAAGAAAGACATAATAAAGATAAGAACTGAAATCGGGGGTGCCTGGATGTCTGAGTTGGTTAAATGTCCAACTCATGATTTAGGCTGAGGTCATGATTTCACAATCATGAATGAGATTGAGCCCTGCATTTGGGCTCTGCACTGATAGCATGGATCCTGCTTTGGATTCTTTCTCTCACTCTCTTTGCTCCCTCCCCTTCACACTCTCTCTCTGTCACAATAAATAAATGAATCTCAAAAAAAAAAAAAGAACAGAAATCAATGAAATTACTTGAACATAAAATAATACAGATAATAAGAATAAAAAACTGGTTCTGGCAAAATTGATAAAACCCTTGACTCGTAAAGAAAAAAAAAACCCAGAAGACACAATTATCAGTATCAGGAGCAAAAGAAAGGACATTGTCACAGACCTTGTAGATATTAAAATATATAAGAGAATGATATGAACAATTCCATATAGATAAATTTGTCAGTTTGGATGAAATAGAGCTATTCCTCAAAACTGACAAATTACTAAAATCCAACCAAGATAAAATAGGTAAATGTATAGCCCTAGAATATTCTCTTAAAAATATTTTTAATGTTTATTCGTTTTTGAGAGAGAGAGAGAGAGACAGACAGACAGAGGGAGCAGGGGAAGGGCAGAGAGAGAGGGAGACACCGACTCTGAAGGCGGCTCCAGGCTCTGAGCTGTCACAGAGCCTGATGCAGCATTCTAACTCATGAACTGTGAGATCATGACCTGAGCCAAAGACAGATAATTAAGAGACTGAGGTACCCAGGCACCCTGAATAACCCTAGAATATTAAAGAAATTGGATTCAGACTTAACATCTCTCCAAATAAGAAATCTCCATACCCAAATGGTGTCACTCAGCAAATTCTACCAAATACTGAAAGAAAAATTAATGCCTATTCTACACAATCTTTTCCACAACACAGAGGAGAGGCCACAGTCTTGGGTAAAATATTTGCCATTAAATATTTAATTCCCAGGTGTCTTCAGAATCTACAAAGAACCCTAAAAAGCAACTAAGCCCAGTGAAATGTTAGGCGACATATTAGAATAGGAACTTCAGTAAAGAAGACATATGGATGGCCAATAAGCCCATGGAAAGATGCTCACCATCACTAGTCACTAGGAAGAAGTAAAATGGGACGCCTGGGTGGCTCAGTCCGTTGAGCGTCCGACTCTTGATTTTGGCTCAGGTCATGATCCCAGCATTGTGGAATCAAGTACTGCATCTGGCTCTGCACGGAGTGTGAAGCCTGCTTAGGATTCTCACTCTCTCTCCCTCTGTCCCTAACTCCCCTGAGCATGTGCTCTCTCTTTCTCTCCCTCTCTCTCTCGCTCTCGAAAAAAAAAAAAAAAAAGCAAGCAAGAAGAAAGTAGAAGCACGATGAGATATCAGCACACATCCAGTAGAATGCCAAAACTGAAATGGCTGATCAAACCCAGTGCTGACGGCTCTGTGAGTAATGGAGTTCTCATACCTACTAGCAGGAGTACAAAATGCTACACCCACTTTGGAAAGCAGTTTGGCTGTTTCTTAAAAAGTTAAAATGTATACTAATCACATGTCTCAGCCATTCTACTCATATTTTCACCTTCAACTCCACCCCCCAAAATGGAAATATGACCGTACAGAGGCCTGTACGCAAAATGTCACAGTGGCTCCACTTGTTATCACCAAAGGCGGGGACCGACCTAACTATCGGTCAGCAGGTGAGGGGCACACGCCTTAAACTGCTGATGCGCATGCCTGCCTGTCTGAGCATCAGCGCTACTGAGCTGCGTGAAAGAAGCCAGACCAAAAAAACAGTATATCCTTTATGATTGCGTTTGTATGACATTTCAGAAAATGAAACTAATTTATAGTAAACAAAAGCATACCAATGCTTGCTTGGGGACAGAGAAGCAAGGGCAGGTGGGAAGGCCAGAATATCAAGGACTATGAGTAATCTTTAGGGGGACAGCAGCAGGTTTGTGGAATTGCTTCCATAATGTAGGTTTATTTCAAAACTTGTCATTAACAAACAAACAAACAAGCAAACAAACAAATCAGGGGCGTCTGGGTTGATTTAGCATCCAACTTCAGGTCAGGTCACGATCTTGCTGTTTGTGGGTTTGAGCCCCACGTCAGGCTCTGTGCTGACAGCTCAGAACCTGGAGCCTGCTTTGGATTCTGTGTCTCCCTCTCTGCCTCTCCCTTGCTCATAGTCTGTCTCTCTCTGTCTCTTGAAAACAAATAAATGTTTAAAAAGTTAAAAAAATAAAAGAGACATATTTGATTGAATATCAATTATATTTCATTAAAGCTGTTAAAATTTTTAGAAATAAATGAACATTCATAAAAAAAAAACTCAGAGAAATGTAACCAAAAATATCTGTTCTGGATGTCTACAAAAGGAACCAAAGTACTTGCTCCTTTTGATGTTCAGTTTGCATGTAAGTAAGCACCAGAAGGACATCTCCTCCGGGTGGGAGAAAGAAAGGAAAATGGATTCAGAGGAAGTGAGTGGTTGGAGATGTTCGTGAAAAGGTAGCATCATACATGTTCTGACAGTGTATGACCAACAGTAAAACCACTGAATGTCAGTCACTGGCATTTGAAATGTGGCATGTTTGATGCTATAAGTGTATTTAATTGATAAGGATTATTCTCAATAGGAAAAGCTGAAGGGTTGGAAAAAAAACATTTTATTTTTTCATATGCCTGTAAGTTTTTCAAAATAATTTGGTCATAATGTGGTTTGGTTTGTTAGTGAGAGTTGATGCACTATCCACGTCCTCAATGGCCACATTTCCTACATATGACTGAAGTTGTGCTAAAAGTATATGGAAATACATATCTGTGTAGGAAAATATGTATCTTTATATTTATTCTGTAAGCTTAAGTGGATACCTCTTATCTCAGAAGAAGAGGACCCAGTTTAAAGTGTACATGAACTAAAATAATATTTTTCTTAGTATTTTTGAATCATTTGAGTAGAGATCGTCAAATTTAGACTCCATAGGATGATATAAAGATATATGCTCTTACTCAATATTTAGCCATCATTAATGTTAAACAAATAGAAAATAGAAACTTATCTTATACAAATAATGGATTTGAATATCATAGTGTACAAGAATTGCAAAAGCCTTCAATTAACTAGTGCAGCTAAAAATTTCTTCTACACAGCTATGTATGAAACGAAAGAGGGTCAGAGTATGGGGAGAAGGTAAGGGGGAGGAAGAAAGAGGACAGCGTTTAAAACTATGATCCCGAGAACATGGAATCCATGAGATGCTGTCATTTTTGTCAATTTTCAACATTGGTTGTTTATTAAAATTTAATGGGCATCCTGTATCTTACCTGGCTGTCCCTACTGCCCATGCCCCAACCCAGCCATCCATAATTTTTTAAAAACTTAGTGGGTCTACTAAGCCAGCATGGTTGAGAGGCACCGATTTAAAGAATTTGGTCTAGCATCAGCAATCAGACAACCAAAGGAAATAAAAGGCATCAGAATTAGCAAAGAAGAAGTCAAACTTTCACTTTTCGCAGATGACATGATACTCTACATGAAAAACCCAGCAGACTCCACCAGAAGCCTTCTAGAACTAATCAATGAATTCAGTAAAGTTGCTTGTACAGAATGTATAGAAATTGGTAGCATTCCTATACACCAATAATGAAGCAGCGGAAAGAGAAAGCAAGAAACCGATCCCATTCACAATTGCACGAAAAACCATAAAATACCTTAGAGTAAACCTAACCCAGGATGTAAAAGACCTATATGATAAAAACTATAGAAAACTTATGAAAGAAATTGAAGAAGACACCAAGAAATGGAAAAACATTCCATGCTCATGGATCGGAAGATTGTGAAAATGTCATATTACCCAAAGCAATCTATGCATTCAATGCAATCCCCATCAAAATTGCACCAGTGTTCTTCTCAAAGCTAGAACAAGCTATCCTCAAATTCGTATGGAACCACAAAAGATCCCGAATAGCCAAAGTAATATTGAAGAAGAAAATCAAAACAGGAGGCATCATAATCCCAGACTTTAGCCTCTACTACAAAGCTGTCATTATCAAGACAGTATGCTATTGGCACAAAAACAGACATATAGACCAATGGAATAGAATAGAGAACCCAGAACTGGGTCCACAAATGTATGGCCAATTAATTTTTGACAAAGCAGGAAAGAGATTCCAATGGAAAAAAGACTGCCTCTTTAGCAGGTGGTGCTGGGAGAGCTGGACAGCAACATGCAGAAGAATGAAACTAGACCACTTTCTTACACCATACACAAAAATAAACAAAATGGATGAAGGACTTGAATGTGAGACAGGAAACCATCAAAACTCTAGAGGAGAAAGCAGGAAACAACCTCCTTGACTTCAACCACAACAATTTCCTACTCAACACATCCCCAAAAGCAAGGGAAATGAAAGCAAAAATGAATTATTGGGACCTCATCAAGATAAAAAGCTTCTGCACTGCAAAGGAAACAATCAAGAAAACTAATAGGCAACTGACGGAATGGGAAAAGATAGTTGCAAATGACATATCAGATAAAGGGCTAGCATCCGAAATCTACAAGGAACTCACCAAACTCCACACCTGAAAAACAAATAAGTGAAGAACTGGGCAGAAGACATGAACAGACACTTCTCCAAAGAGGACATCCAGATGGCCTACAGGCACATGAAACAATGCTCAACATCACTCATCATCAGGGAAATACAAATCACAGCCACACTGAGATACCACCTCACGCCAGTCAGAGTGGCTAAAATGAATAAATCAAGAGACTATAGATGTTGGCAAGGGTGTGGAGAGACGGGCACCCTCCTACACTGTTGGTGGCAATGTAAACTGGTGCAGCCGCTCTGGAAAACAGTGTGGAGTTTCCTCAAAAAACTATCCATAGAACTCCCTTATGACCCAGCAATAGCGCTGCTAGGGATTTACCCAAGAGATACAGAAGTGCTGATGCATAGAGGCACATGTACCTCAATGTTCACAATGGCACTTTCTACAATAGCCAGATCATGGAAAGAACCTAAATGTCCATCACCTGATGAGTGGATCAAGAAGATGTGGTATATATACACAATGGAGTACTACATGGCAATGAGAAAGAATGAAATATGGCCATTTGTAGCCAAGTGGATGGACCTTGAGGGTGTCATGCTAAGTGAAATAAGTCAGGCAGAGAAGGACAGATACCATATATTTGCACTCATAGGTCTAACAGGAAAACAGGAGAAACCTAATGGAGGACCATGGGGAGGGGAAGGGGGAAAGAGAGTTGGGGAGAGAGAGGGATGCAAAACCTGAGAGACTACTGAACACTGAAAACGAACCAAGGGTTGAGGGGAGAGGGGGAGGAGGAAAAGAGGTGGTGATAATGGAGGAGGGCACTTGTGGGGAAGAGCACTGGATGTTATATGGAAACCAATTTGACAATAAACTATTTAAAAAATAAATAAAAAATAAAGAAGTATAAAAAATAAAATATTATAAAATAATTATACCAACTTTAAAAGGCAAATGACAATTTGAAAAAAAGAAAAAGAGAATTTGGTCTGGGGCATCTGCGCGGCTCAGTTGGCTAAGCGTCTGACACCTGATTTCAGCTCAGGTCATGACTTCAGGGCCTCATGATCAAGCCCCACATCAGGCGCCTCACTAGGTGCTGGGTGTGGAGTGTGCTTGAGACTCTCTCTTTGCTCCTCCACCCCCTTAAAAAACAATTTGGTCTGAAAATGTTTGGGGTGTGTGTGCGTGCAGGAGTGCATGTGTGTACACTTAAGGACAGGTTTTACAAACATCAGCAGAGGCGTAATGAGTAAGAGCATTCCCTGGAAAATTCCCAGTGATAACCTGCATATTTCGTTAATTTCAAAAATAGCAACATAATTATTAGGCCATATACCAGGCCCCATGTTAGGTGTTGGGGACATGATCTAAAGTAGGAGACTGGTATGTGTCACTAAGGTTGTATCTAAATAAGACCATGAGAATGTGTTATGGTATAATGGAGTGAGAAAACTTTTCTTTATTCCAAATCTTTCTATTCCAATAAGAAAGAGCTAGAATGGGAAACATGCCTTTGACACTGCATTTTGAAGGTACATAATGGCATGTCCTATAGAAACTAACCTTTCTCAGTGGACATGGATCACAAGAGTAGTCACTAAGAGGGTCCAACCTGTACTGTAAAGCTAGAGCACCTGTGAAGCAGGAAACACGACTGGAACACAGATCTTCAATCGACTACCATGAAAAAGGGCACTGGGTTGGGGCTCGGAATGAAGCGTGTCCTGTATCAGAATGTGTACGCTTCATTTGGAGCAATGGCGAAAGCGTAATAAAGAACTAGAAGTCAACATATAAAAGTATCTAATGAAACAGGGCTGAACTATTTAGTTCGGGTGCGGGAAGATGATTATGGCATCAATGTTGATCTTGACATTGGGAAGTGGTGGGCATAGAGAATGGATTATTCTGAATCTACAAATACATCTCTCACTGGGACAAGACCCGTCGAGTTTTTAATAGCCCATGTAATGACTCCCTTAAAAAAGTTTTCTCTCAATAATTGTATAAAAGTCAATCTTGAAGTGACGTGTAGGACATCTCTCATGCAAAATGTACGGATATAACTTTCTTGTTTCATGGTCTTGTTATATAATTACTGCTTTACTAAATCTAGTGTATAAATGATTGCTTCCATTTCTTAGCTTTGTAGAGACCTAACAGAAGTGCCTTCAAAAGAAGGAGGGCATGAATTTGATGAGTGCCACATTTGGTATTCTACATCCCACAATGGGATTCTGATTTTCACTGTCATGATGGTCAGGATGAAAAAAAAAAATAAAAGTCCATCACCCGTTGTTTCTAATCATCTGTCTGCTGAGATATTTCACATTATTCCTATCAAAGTATTTTCTTCTTGGGGCACCTGGGTGGTTCAGTCAGTTGAGCATCTGACTTCAGCTCAGGTCATGATCTCACTCATGGGTTCGAGCCCTGTATCAGGCTCTGTGCTGACAGCTCAGAACCTAGAGCCTGCTTCAGATTCTGTGTCTCCCTCTCTCTCTGCCCCTCTCCCACTCACCCTCTGTCTCTCTCTCTCAAAATAAATAAGCCTTAAAAAATAAAGTATTTTCTTCTTGAATTCCTCACTAGGTGCTCTGATAATTTTCAGGTCATTCTGTAGGGTTCATGTTTCTGCAGGTTTCATTGTTTTGAATGTATTATGAGTTCCTTCCTAATATAACGTATCCTATTTCTCCAGCTGTGGAAAGAGTATCTGAGGGCCTATACGGAAATATGCTGGGACTTTTGTAACATAAATGGAGAAATTTGTAAAAATACTGAAGTTTAAAAATACATTATCATCACCATATTTTGAAAACTATAAATTTTTAAAACTATGGATTTCCGAACCGTTAGACAAATGGTTTTTATTCTGAAGTTGAATACATTCTGCTACGTGTTGAAATACTTACTGCATATAATATAAATATTTACTTATTAAAATGCCACAAAAGTAAGTTTTCAAGTCTAGTAATTGGGTCTTATAATAACATAGGTATAGTATATTCAAGTGAGTATATTGTGGAAAGACCACAAAGTGGGTCAGCTCGAACTGTAAATTGCTTCGTTAAAAATAGTGTCTCCCCTAAACATAGATCATCTGTAGAGTCTACTGTGATTTGGTATTTTTATTCCTAACTACATTTCTACTGCATAAATTGATCCTCCAACCCTATGGTACCTCAGAGATTGCCTTTAGTTAACAAAGCATTTCAAAGAACAGAGAAAAAGAAATCAAATGAAGCTATTTCTTAAATCAATATGGGAGTACAAATCCAGTCACTGTTGCATAATTATCAAATAACTAGAGATTTTGGAGAATGACTCATGGAATTTTGGAGGGAGTGAGAGAGAATATTAAACTGGGGCCAAGGTCTTTCCTGAATCACTGTCTCATCCTAAAGTCTAAAAAAACTGCCCTAAAATGGAAATATTCTGGCATAATTAAAACACATTTTAAGCTGGTCAGGTACTGGCAACCCTTTTGGCCCACGAATCAATCTTGTATAGGATACCATTGAATGCTACAACTTGGACACAAAATTTAGAGCTCAAGTATAAAGCTATACAGAAAACTAAAACAGTATTCATTCATGTCTTAGTTCATTCAACGAAGACTAGTTAGCCACCTATTACGTGCACGCAATAAAAGGTTTCCTTAAGAGAGCTTGTATCTACTGGGGATGGCAGAAGTTAAAGCATCCTGGCAATGTGCCGAGACTCATGAGAAGGTGGGCGCAGGGTTGTTAGGCTGGCCAGCGTCCTAGTTTGCCAGGGACGATCCCAGTTTATACCTGCATCACTGTCAAAATTATTAATGGTTCCCCTTTTCACCATGAAACATGCCCTGGTTTGATTGTGATGCTATTTGGTCACCCCTGTCATTGGCGACAGCAAATGTTAGATTTCAGTTTAATCCTGCCTGTGGTATCCAATATAGACACTAGGATTAGGTTTCTACATTTAGTGTGTATGATGAGGTCAGGGCCCCAATAACCTCAACCCCACTATTTACTCATCGGACACTCGATGTGAAGGTGAGCAGAGTCATGGCGCTGAGTCAACACCACGTTTGAGGTCGAATTAGTCAGATCCAGAAGGATGACTACTATGGACTGAATGTGTCGCCCCATCCCCCAAAATTCCTATTTTCAAGCCCTAAGACCCAGTATTTGGTGACTGTATTTGTCAATAGGCCTTTAGGAGGGATGAGGTCATAAGGGTAGAGTCCTAATTCAATAGGACTTGTATCCTAAGTAGAGACAGCAGAGAGCACTCTTCCTCTGTTTCCCTTCCTCTGTCTCTGATTCTCACCATCTCATTCTGTGTGTGCACGCTTCCTGGAAAGGCACTGGGGGCTCAGAGCGAGAAGGCAGCTGTCTGATCTAAGGGGAGTCCCTCACCAGACACCCGCCCCGCTGGCATCTTGCCCTTGGATTTCCAGTCTCCAGAACTGTGAGAAAATAAATACCTGTTGTCTTGGCCACCAGCCTGTGGTGCTCTGTGACAGGAGTTCCCACAGACCACAGCAGAGGACTCATGGCTCGCACTGTTAGGCCGAAGGGTCCCCCGCTCAACCAGGGTATCTGGACTCTCCTTAGTCTCAGCCAAACAAGAAAATGGAAAGAATGATTGAGAAATAGAAATTTAATGTACGCATATGGAATTCTGGACATTTAACTCAGCAAGGAAAGATAATCAGATTTGGGATTTCAATTTCTTTGGAATTGAGTATCTCTGGACTTTAATTTACAAGATGTATTAACCTTTGAACTTTTATTTCTCACTGGGAACTTAATAATGGAAGAAAATGTATCGTCAAATGTGGAGAGTATCTAGGCTCCTGGGGTTTTATTATCTGAGTTGCTCTTTTGTTTTATTTTAATATTTTCATTTATTCCAGCTGCAGAGTTTCTGGGAGACTCAGTTGGACGCTGTGTCTAGACACGGTTTGCGACTGGAAATAAAATGCACCGATAGCCATGGATACAGAGTGTCCTTGAGGTTAATCACAGTGATGCGCTGCTCGCCCACTTCAGAATCTTTGAGAGCAAAATCTCTATTGCTTGACAGGTGGCGCAGAAGAGGACCCAGAGCAGCAGCGGGTGCCCATGATGATGGGGGAGAGGATGGGCTGAAGGTCTGGGTGTCATCTCTGGGAAGCAGCCACACCCCGGGGACCCACCCCCTGGAGGGGTCCAGGTCCCAGCACCCGAAACGCCTCAGCGAGTCACCGAGGAAGCTTCCTCTTCTTTTCAGCTTCTCCTTAGAGATCGAGGTGGGATGGACTTCTGGCCACTCGATCCTGCACACATCCTAAGGGTGCAGCGACAGGCTGATCCGACTGGCAATTTCGGTGAGAAAAACACAGAGCGTCCTCAGCTGCTAAGGAGCAAACTGCTTGCAAAGACAGTTAGTGGTGTTCCTCAGTTTCTCCAAGCAGCAAGCCTTCTCCGAGCAGCCTCCCTCGTGGGAAAGTCCAACTGGGCCCCGTTGTCTCCAGCTGAGGGGTCGGGCTGCCTCATCCTGGGGTCGGCCCTACTAGCAGGCGCTTTTCCCTCTTACGTCCAGTGGTGTCTTTGAAAAGTGATATTTTGATCATTTTCTCTTCTCATCTTGGTCAAAAATCAGAGAAGGAAAAAGATGCTATTGATTGGGTCCCCTCAAAGATGGCAGTGGTGACCCGAGGTTCTTTGCAGCCTCCTGAATTGTTGGGGTCACACGGATATAATTGGTGAAAACTATACCCACTAATGGTCACATTAAAAACCACTGTTGTTCTATAAACAGAACTAAATAGTTTATTAAGCAGTGTAACGGGCACCTTGTAGGTAATTATTTAAAACTGGTTTGGCCCTGAAAGCAAGATCGCTTTGCAATTACGTTTTTCCTGACATAACTTATAATTAAAAACATTAAGCCACATCAGTGGAGGGAAGTGGGGAAGCCCAGATAAATCAAGTCATAAATAATAAGATTCAGAATTCTGGGACTGAATTTTTTAGGGCACTCCCCCAATTGTATTAGAAACACAACTGTCAAAATATTAAACGCATGTTGAATATAGCTTCATGTCTATTTTCCTGAAGATGCAAAATTCACCCTGATCCCATCAGTTTCTTATTGGATGCTCAAGCGGAATTGTTTAGTAGATTATTTTAGGCTGGCCAGTTGGGGGCATTGTCTCCAAGGTCTTGTTAGAAAGTTGTAAAATGTTTTTGTTTTCAGTTTTTTGTTATTTTATTTATTTATTTATGCATGTTTTCATTCATTCATTCATTCACTTATATTTGAGAGAGACAGCATGAGCAGGGGAGGGGGGCAGAGGGAAAGAGAGAGACTCTCAGGCAGGCTCCATGCTCCGTGCAGAGCCTGACTCAGGGCTTGATCCCACAGCCTTGGGATCATGACCTGAGAAGAAACCAAGAGTCAGACGCTTAACTGACTCTGCCACCCAGATGCCCCACTCTTCTGTTAATTTAAATGAGACAGTGCAGTGCTCCGTTTCCAAGGATCACTTTCCTACTCTCTCAGAGGTCATTTCCCAGAGGTCAGGACTGACCCGCCATGCTCCCTCCACCAGTGTGGCTGCCGCTGCATGAATGGGATGGGAAACTCGGTGACATTAACTGCATCATTTTTCAGGAAACAGCAAAGGCAATCCAGGGCGCAGGGCGCGGGGCTCAGGGCTGAATTTTAGAGATCTCCAGGGATTTATTTTCCCTGCAGAGGTCAAGGTGCTGTTCTGGCTTTCCTGTGCCTCTGCGGTGGTTGCCGATGACAGGCCAGCATGAAGAGGACGGCACGTTCCAGTGGACCAAGGGGGTCGGAGCAGGGACAGCATCAGTACAAGACCTAGAGTGCGGAGCGAGGACCAGAGGTGTAAGCCAGCCCCCAACTCTCGGGACCTGAGTTTTCTCAGTTACAAATCAGGATGCGACCACCAGTGCGAGCCGCGGGGGTGTGGTGAGGGTGTGCCGGGCGGTGCTGGGGAGACATCCCCACTGTGCCCGCCTACGCAGCGCTGGGGAGCGCCCCCCAGGCACCTTCACACCAAAGCCGGCAATTAGCAATGACTAATATCTGTATAATGAGAGTCATTGTCTCAAAGGGTTATTATGAGGAGCAGAATAATGAGTGTGAAGTGCAGATCCGGGGCTTGGCCCACGGTGGGTACCATTCACGCCAGGGGAGGATGCTCACGCTGCAGCTGGTGACAGTGACTTCCCTTCCTAATGACGCCTGATGCAGTAAAACGCTTGGATGACGTTAAGAATGGGCGGGTATATAAGGAAGAGATGAAGATGGGTGGATGAGTGAAGGGAGCGTCCTGGGAGAACACATAAGGCATGAGAGCAGAGTTCGGATCTGAGCCAGGGCACAAGAGCAGTGAAGCGAACATCAGTGACCTCTCCCGACCTGGTCCCTTTCCATAGAGGCTTCTCCTCAGCTCCACCGGGAGGGGTGGGCGGGACTAGATGAAGGGTCAGCTGCCTGTGGGCCCAAACCACCCACCCCTTTCCACCAGCACACTTTTCTGGAACAGTCCTGACGTGGTCTGGGACTGTGTGAAGCCGCATGCAGACCTGAGCAGTTACAACAGTGACCGCATGGCCCGCAAGCCCACGACAGTCACCATTTGGCCTTTGACAGAAAACGTCCCCAGGTGCCCAGAGTAGATTATGGGAGACGCTATGATTCACAATCCGCAGAGCACAACCGGCTCCCAACAAAGCTATAAACTGGAATCGCTTCCAGAACCTATGACTCGCGCTTCCCTTTCCCGAGTCACATCTCATTGAAGAGCAACAGGTCCTCTCCTCCCAAACAGGAAGCCAACCCCGCACGTCAGTTTTAGCAGGAGGAGCGCAGCAAGCCTCGGCAAAATTAAGCCTGAAGAAAATGTATCTATTTCCAGTCAATGCTTTGGAAACCCTGGATAGCTCCTAAACGTATTAATTCAAGTTTCTATGAAAGACCATCAACAGCAACTGGCGGCACTTTTCATAACCAGGGAAACTTCTAGAAGATTCCAGACTTGGACCTACAGCCACCACCCATGAATTTAATCCAAGACACTGAAGTGTGGCTCCCTTCATCCTTCTACCCTGCACCCAAATCTCCAACATCACAGCCGTGTTCTTTTGCAGCCGGACTGTTGGGCAACGACTGCGTCATTTAATCAAGTAGATGATTCAGACTCTCTCTGGGAGGGATCTCATGCAGCCCCAGTGTCAGAGCACCATCCAAGGGTGTGCTTCTTACCGACACGTCCTTCCATCTTTTCCAAATAAGGTCACCTCCTCAACTGGCCAACTCTGGAGTGATGCTTTCCCATTGTCCCCTGCCAACCACAAATGAGCCCGCAGGTGAATGAGGGGCTAGAGTTCCCCTCCCCCGCTTGCCACCTGTGTCCAGAGCTGGTTCAGACTTCCTGCTGTATCTGGAAGAAGATGAAAACATAGAGGCTAGTGCCCCAAGGAGAGCAGAAAACCACTCCACTAAGGGCTGGCCTGTGCCTGGACCTCCACTGAGCAGCAGTGTTAATGTCACAAGCACGCAGGGCATTAAAGAACGTTCTGGAGAGAGACAGCAGGGCACCTGATAAGGTACAACGTACCATCACTTTAAGGACTCCTCGAAACAATTTCCTCGGCATTGCCTCATATTACTCTTCCCTCAATTCTAGAATTTGGAGAAAACAAAAACAAAAACATGGTATTGTGTTACTCAACATGCTGAACTCACATAAACTTACTGGGCAGAGAGGAAATAACAGCAATTCATGTGCACAGGCATGGCTATGAAAGATTCTTTCCGTAATCTTTAAATTAATTTTTTAAATGTTTACTTATTTTTGAGAGAGCACGCACACACAAGAGAGAGAGACCACGAGCAGGGGAGAGAGAAGGAGACACAGAATCTGAAGCAGGCTCCAGACTGAACTGTCAGCACAGAGCTCAATGTGGGTCTCAAACCCATAGACTGTGGGATCATGACCTGAGCTAAAGTCAGACACTTAACAGACTGAGCCACCCAGGTGCCCCTTGATTTTTTTTTATTGTTCCCAATTCCTCATACGCTCTTCCTTGAAGAGGCTATGGGCAAATGGCGTATCGGATAAAGGGCTAGTATCCAAAATCTACAAGGAACTCACCAAACTCCACACCCAAAAAACAAATAACCCAGTGAAGAAATGGGCAGAAGACGTGAACAGACACTTCTCCAAAGAGGACATCCAGATGGCCAACAGGCACATGAAACGATGCTCAACATCACTCCTCATCAGGGAAACACAAATCAAAACCACACTGAGATACCACCTCACACCAGTCAGAGTGGCTAAAATGAACAAATCCAGAGACTATAGATGCTGGCGAGGGTGTGGAGAGACGGGCACCCTCCTACACTGTTGGTGGGAATGTAAACTGGTGCAGCCGCTCTGGAAAACAGTGTGGAGGTTCCTCAAAAAACTATCCATAGAACTCCCTTATGACCCAGCAATAGCACTGCTAGGGATTTACCCAAAGGATACAGAAGTGCTGATGCATAGGAGCACATGTACCGCAATGTTCATAGCAGCACTGTCAACAATAGCCAAATCATGGAAAAAGCCTAAATGTCCATCACCTGATGAGTGGATCAGGAAGATGTGGTGTATACACAATGGAGTACTACATGGCAATGAGAAAGAATGAAATCTGGCCATTTGTAGGAAAGTGGATGGACCTCGAGGGAGTCATGCTAAGCGAAATAAGTCAGGCGGAGAAGGACAGATACCATATGTTTGCACTCATAGGTCTAACAGGAGAACAGGAGAAACCTAATGGAGGACCAGGGGGAGGGGAAGAGGGAAAGAGAGTTGGGGAGAGAGGGACACAAAACTTGAGATACTATTGAATACTGAAAACAAACTGAGGGGCTGAAGAGGGAGGAGGAAAGGGGAAGGGGGATGATGGCATGCAGGGGGCACTTGTGGGGAAGAGCACTGGGTGTTATATGGAAGCCAACTTGGCAATAAACTATTAAAATAAAATAAAATCATTTTAAAAAAAAAGAAGCATGGGCATGTTGTAGCTCTGGGTACAACCAATGGCTTCTTCCAGGGGGGAGATCTGGGCTGGTTTGCAACTGTTTGGCCAATAAAATGCAAGGGCATGGATCCTGGCCTAGCTCCAGGCCTGGCAGGGATCCTGGCCTAGTTCCAGGCCTGGCAGGGATCCTGGCCTAGCTCCAGGGCTTCCAGCAGCCTTTCTCACCCTTTGAAGTGGGAGCTGTTGCCTAAAAGGTCCGGATGGTTCTGTTGGAGGAGCACTGGGGCCCTAGACATGGGAGCGAAGAGGCTGTCTTGCACATCCAGCCGAGCTAACACCAGAATCTTCTGCTCTCTGGCAGTAGCTTCTAGAAAGACCCCTAGCAAGAACGGCCCAACTGAGCCCAGTTAACCCACAGAACTAGGAGAAATCACAAATTGTTGTTTTATCCCATGAGGCTTTGGGGTGATCTCTACATGGCAACAGATAAACTGAGACAGAAGTGCACGCAGGCGGGACGCCAGGGGCTCAGTCAGTGGAGCGTCAGGCTTCAGCTCAGGTCATGATCTCACGGTCTGTGGGTTCGAGCCCCTTGTGGGGCTCTGTGCTGATGGCTCAGAGCCTGGAGCCTGCTTCGAATTCTGTGTCTCCTTCTCTCTCTGACCCTCCCCTGCTCATACTCTGTCTCTCTCTGTCTCTCAAAAATAAACAAATGTTAAAAAATTTTTAAATAAAAAGAGTGTACATATTCCCACTCTTTCCTGTGTGTCTCATAGTACTTCCTATGAGTAGGACAATTCTCCACCCTATCCACGCTGGCTTTGGCCAAGGGCTTGCCTTTCACCAAGGAATGTAAAGAAGGAAACGCCACGCTCAGCAGAAGTTGTAATGGCCACTTAAGCCTTTTCTCTTCCTCCTCTGACACATAAAGGGCATGTCCTATGTCTCTGCCCTTCCTGGGGCCCATCATGAAAAGGAGCTGGTCAGAACTGGTCTGAGGTCAGGTGTGCTACGCCTAAATCACAGTCAGAGGAGTGCAGGTGAGAGACAGACCTTTGTGGTTGCAAGCCACAGACACGGTTGTATCTTCTACAGAATCTATTGCTGAGTATCCCTTTGTAATGTCATCTGTCTCACAAACTGGAGAACCAGACCGACATTAGGGACAGTCCCCGAGATAGAAGAGCACACAATATCTTTCCTGCTCAGTTTCACAGAGTTGGTTCCAGAAGCATGGAGGGTGACTGGCATTCTGCTAGAGCCCAGGCATGCAGTCACACGGGTGCTTCAAGCCCCCGGCCCAGTGTGGGCACACAAGTATTGTCTATAACGGGTCAGAGAGTAAATGTTTTAGGCTTTTGTATGCCAAGAGTCAAGACTGAGGATATTCCGTGGGTAGGCATGTAGCCATTTAAAATGTAATGATTTCAAAGTGTAAAAGACACATTGAGGTCTCAGGCCACATGAAAATATGGGAAGGATCTGGCCCATGAACTGTAGTTTGCTGACCTCTGGTCTGGTGGTTCGGATTGGTTACATAAGGGGCTACTTCTAGGGAGCACATAGTGACTGGATTCCATGAGCTCGTCCCGAAGCTTAGAGAAGAGACTCAAACCAATCTGGGATTTTATGAACCATTTTCTGAAGGAAAGAATGTCTGAATGGATCCTGAATTTCAAGTCAATACTGCTGAGTAAATGTATAAAAAGGTAGAAAGGATGACTTTTTTAAACCAGAGGTTGTGTGCCCATAAGCTGTATTTCATTCTGTTAACACAGGAGTATTTTATAAGAATGATGCACCAAAAACTTCCCAACGTGACTTGTCCAGCTTCGCTACATAGTGACACCATACAGACATCCTACAAACTCAGGAGTCCCAGCCAGCCTTGACTTCCATCACAAAGTGCCCCAGATTGGCAGCTAAACAACGCAGGCATATTTTCTCACAGTTCTGGAGTCTGGGAAGTCCAAGAACAAGGGGTCAGCCAATGTAGTTTCTACCTTGGTCTCCCCTTGGCTTGCAGAGGGCTGCCTTCTTACTGTGTCCGCATATAGCACAGACAGAGGGCATGTTCTCTGATGATTCTTCTAAGGATACTAATCCTATCGGATCAGGGCCCCACCCTTAGGACCTTATGTAACATTGATTACCTCCCATTGGTCCCATCTCCAAATAGTCACAGTGGGAGTTGGGGCTTCAGTCTCTCCATTTTCAGGGGACACAATGTGGTTCGTAGCAATAGGAAATCCCATTAGGTATCATGATGCTCCTCTCCTTGTTCTCCATCTATCCAAAGGTGCAGAGTCTCCCACCACGGGAGAGGGGACCTTTTATCTTCATGATCCCGCTGGGAAGCTACTGAAGCCATTAGGCAAACACTCAATGAATGTGTCTCTACATTTAATAAAAACTGGATCCTCGAGTCTAATACTTTTCTCTAGCTTCAGTTCGGGAGGCTCAGGATGATAGACAGTTATTAAAGCAAAAATAGGACAAAGCAAATTTACAATACCATCACCTCTACCTACAGATTCCACAGGCATGTCTGTGATCCACGTTTAGATTTCAGAAATAATAAATGCTCTTCCAATAAGGAGACGCTTGCTTCAAAACGGGACACCCTTCTCCTCCCTGTCCAACATTTCTGCGGCAAGCATATTCCTCCATGTACACTAAACAAAGTAATTTGTTTTGGAAGGGTTTTATTCTCTAACAATTAAGATAAGGTGATCTGAAGAGAAAATAAATATTTTACATGGGAACAATACATTTTGTTATCTGATTTGGGCAAGCAAAATTTCCTATTAAATGGTACCTCTAAACTTTGTTTCCATAATGAAGCTTGATGGCCTGGGGGAGGGTCAGAGTTCTGATGAGCTTTCTAAATGAATATTAAATTGCAGGGGACTCCCCATTGTACAGCTGAAAGTAATGTAACATTGTGTGTCAACTATACTCAAATACAAAAATTATGTTATTTCCTGATGCGACAGTGTATGAATGACATTTTGTTCAAGTTCTGTAGAAACCAATCACATCTCTCTATGGGTCAGTATTTTTTGTGGTAAGAATCCAGAGTGGCATCCTTAGGTTAAGGGAGATGGTGGCCAACTTCCACTGATATAAATTAATAATTCCATCTATGTTGACATGCCACTGTGTATAAGGATAAGTAGATAGCATGTCTACCTTCTTAACGTTATTTTTCTTGGAGAGAGAGAGAGAATGTACACAGGAGCCATCAGGGAAGGGGCAGAGGAGGAGGGAGAGAAAGAATCCCATGCAGGCTCAACACTGTCTGTGTAGAGCCTGACACGGGGCTCCGTCTCCCGACCGACTGAGCCAGCCAGACACCCCTGAAGTCGTATCTCCTTCAAAGTAAGGGGCTGGTGAAATAAATGCAAAGATTTTACCAAAGAGTATAATTTCCCATCCCCATTACCCTTTGTTAAATTAATTTTTTTTAAATTTGAGAGTTGGGGGAGAGGGGCAGAGGGAGAGAGAATCTCAAGCAGGCTCCACATACATAAGGCTCGATCGCATGACACTGGGATCATGACCTGGGCCAAAATCAAGAGTCAGATGTTCCACCAGCTGAGCCACCCAGGTGTCTCCCCTCCTTCACTACTCTTTTAAACAAAGTATGGCTGTGGCCTCTGTTACACAGAAATATGGCTTTAAATTGAGTGGCAATTAATCTCCAGTGCCAGGTTCATTCTGAAAACACTGATTAAATACTGACAATGCACAGGAGCTGTCACTGAATGAGAGACAGTTCCTACCCAGAAGTCCTGGGACACGTGAAATGCTGTACTTCATTTCAAAAGACGTCCGTCTCCTATTCTTTGATACTATTTTCATAGAGATAAGTCCTGGTCGAGTCTCTATGTCAAACTGGACTTGGAAGAATACAAAGAACAAAGGTAAAGAGTATTTTCCAACCATTTTGTTATATAACATAGTACACACACACACACACACACACACACACACACACACACACACACACACAGCCATGCTCACCACCCTCCTCTGGGGGAACAGGGCAATTCTAATAGCTTCTTGCTTTAGTCAACAGCCTCCTCACGCTTGAATGAAGTTCAAGTGGAACTTCTGGACAACAAAGTGGTAAATGGTGTTTCTTAAATGCATGCTTTGTCAAACAGATTTTCCATACTAGTTGTACAGTTGGTTTTAAACATAAATGCTAGATTTTGTTCTTGTAATATTGATAATATTTTATATCAATGTCATTTAAAAATTTTACCTTTCTTTTATACAGGATTACCAATTTTTTTTATTTTTTATTTTTTCTTTTCTTTTTCTTTCTTTTCTCTCTCTCTCTCTCCCTCTTTCTATCCCTCCTTCCCTCTTTCACTTCTTTCTTTTTCTTCCCTTCTTTCTTTCTTTCTCTTTCCCTCCCTCCTTCCTTCCTCCCTCACTTTCTTTCTCCCTCCCTCCCTCCCTCCCTTCCTTTCTTTCTTTCTTTCTTTCTTTCTTTCTTTCTTTCTTTCTTTCTTTCTTTCTTTCTTTCTTTCCTTCTTTCTTTCTTTCTTTCTTTCTTTCTTTCTTTCTACCTCTATTATTTTTTAACTGCCTAAAAGCAAACATAGTCATTATTTTCACCAGTGGCTGTGTTCCAATAAAACTTTATTAACAAAAATAGGTGGTGGGCTGGATTTGGCTCCTGAGTGTAGCTTGCCAACTCCTGATCTAAAAAATAGTTTGTTCATAGACATAAAGGAGAGGATAATCACATATATATGTTCTTTTAAATAAAAATTGTTATGTAAACCTTATACAAAATAATTTTAGAAATATTTAACATCAAGGGAATCTACTACCTTAAGGTAACATGAAAATTCTTTCAAGGTATCAAAGTTTAATATCTTTTACAGAAGCCTGGTCAGCATATATTTCACTGTTCCCCGGTGTAATTTGTTTACTCAAGCTTGAAGAATATACTTGAACCTTGAAGAAGACACATTTGACTAGTGTGGGTCCACCTACATGCAGATTGTTTTAGATAAATATGGTACAGAAATGTAAATATGTTTTCCCTTTGTTACAATTTTTCTACCTTACCTTATTGTAAGAATATAGTATATAATACATATAACTAACAAAATATGTGTTAATCCACTGTTTCTGTTATCGGTAAGGCTTCTGGTCAATGGTAGGCTGTTAGTCATTAAGTTGTGGAGAAATCAAAAGTTACACGTGGGTCTTCAAGTGCTCGGGTCTAGGTGCTCCTAACCCGCTCCCCCATTGTTCAAAAAGTCAACCGCATAAACGATAAAAGCAATGACCAAAGAAGAGAACAAAACAGAAACCCTTGCTATAGTCTCATCAGCACTAAGCAATGGATCCAATGTCTTAAGAGCAGCATTTACCTTGACAGGAAATCCGAGAAGGAAAGGCGAACAGGGTATCCATATCGGATAATCTTCACCATGTCCAGGACTCCGATGTATTGTAGCTGAGCAGACACATAAAAATTGTCAAAGGTATCTGGCAGCCGTGAGTTATTGGGTTTGATGCAATGAACAAAGTGGGGCGTGCGCATCTGAAGTTTTCCGATAAGATCTGCTAAAGATTTCTAAGGAGAGAAGCAAAACACAACTGATTCTTCAAAGAAGACACTGCCTGGAAATACAACGAGTTTATCATCAATTCACAACTCTTTTATTTATTACGAATTCTCCATGGTGTGTGCGTCTGTGAGTGTTTACTGTTTTCCGAAGGCACCCAAGGGGTCAAAAATGCAGAAACAATGACACAGAACCCTCTACAGTGGACAAAATCGAAATCTAAATTTTAGAAAACCAGAAAATCCACTAACCCTGAGCTGTGATGCAATCGTGACGGGACCTCCCCGTTCTAGTCTTTGAAGAAACGTAGAAGTTCCTTTCTTTTTTAATAACTGTAATAAAAATAAAAAGAAAGAAAGAGTGAGCAGGTTTATTTATGGAAGTATGTATTGATTTACTTTTAACTGAAGTATAGTGTACAACATAGTGACGGTCTTCAGTAGTATTCTACCTAATTCCATTTACAAGAAAAAAATTTACCCCCCCTCCCATCCACGCAAACTCACTGAGACCATACAAATCAGTACCAAAGGGTTTTTCTGTGACCATATTACAAATTGGGGAAATGGGCATGACATGTATTAGAACACTGTTCGAGTACACATAAGTTGTTGTCCTGTATCTATTTTAATCTCAAGAATAAACATAGATCCAGCCTTGCAGGATAGCACAGTCCCTGAGTGAGGGCAGGAGCCCTAGGCGTATCCCCCAGGCGTGTTTATCAGCTTACGGCCAGGCAAAGAGTACTCTCTCATGTTACAAAGATTTGCTGTTCTTACAATCGCTGGTTTGTTCCCTTAAGTTTAACCACAATCTATTTCTTTCCATTCCTCCTCTTTTTTTTTTTTTAACTACTAAAAGGAGTTAGTAAATTATCTCTCTGAAAAATGGCAACAGTTTGTGTTTTCTTCGATAAGTAATTAGATGCGGCTCTTAAAAGAAAAAAATCATAGGTAGCAAAGATTAAATGATAATGGAGATGAAAGAAGTCAGTGGAAATGGAGCCAGTGGGTAAAGAAATAAAGGGCAGAAGGTAATTAATTAAGTTCCACCAGGGGTTAAAAGGCAACTCGGCCACTAATGTACTCTTGCATTTCACAAAATCACACAGACTTAGACCAACGTATCTATTGATCCAAAATCATTTATGTTACAATAAAGAGGACTTGATAGGAGAAAAGAACCCGATGAAAGATTCTTGTCAATACGGTGCTGCTTCTATCATGACAGCGACTCATTTCCTTCCATTGACATGAACTGTCAAGCTGGGATGGCCTGTGGTAGCTGATGAGGGGGATGTAAAATGCAGCAATTGGTCCAACATCAGCCAGTTTTCTACAAGCACAGAGCCCAGTGTGATGCCCAGTTAAGGAGTGGTAGAGCCTTGTCCTGCCTGGGACGGGGCTGGCAGTGCAGAGATGCGGGCAGGATGAAGGGAAGTGAGGAGTGAACACTTAAGGAATAATCGTAATAAATAAATCTCCATCCCTTGAAATTGAACACTCAATTTCCCTCTCTGGGTACAGGAACCGCTGTGAATTATCTTCCTTTTGCAGTCCTTTAGGGAAAAGACTAATGGCATCTATGCCTGGTAATGTTTAATAATTAAGGTTAAAAATTACAGTTTAGAGATGGCTGGTGATTTCTTGCTCTTGATTTCCAGCAATGATTGAGGAAGGGGGGGCAGAAGTTTCAGCGAAACCCTCAGGAGTAGAGATCTTCCTTACAAAGGGTAACCCTTTGTCTTTTTTATGTAAAAAATGCCATTTTGTATGCAGTGGGATCAAATTCCTGTGACCATACAGGGCAGGAATGCCTACATCTGAGATTTCTAATTGTAAGGTCCACTAGCTAAACACACACACACACACACACACACACACACACACACACATGCACACACACACTTATTTCTAATATGCTATATACATCTTGCCAATCTTCTAAAATAGAGCTGATTTTAATTATGCTTTTATTTTAATTGGTAAGCTAAAATGAATTCCAACAAGCTCCAATAACTGAATTTCTAAAACTGTTTGTCCTGGACACCTTCCCGAAAATATGTCTCCTCTCTGGACTTTCGGTGGAGAAAGCAAAGCAAATGGGCCTCTCCCAAGCCCTTAAAGTTAACGCATTTCCTACTTACCCCGCATCCGTTTGAAACCCCTCTGGTGATTTTTTAGTTCTATTCTACAAACAGAACTTTCATGCTATAAGTGTAACTGCACGTGTGTTGTTAGTGTAACTACACTGAAAATGAGGAAGATACCAAAGTACGTTTGAAACCTACAAAATCTACAATATTCCAGCACCTGAGAAATACACAAGGTCTGTGCGAGAAACTACAATTTATTGTTTAGAGACCTACAGGCTCTGAGGTGATTCGTGTCAACAGAATAAGGTAGCTAAGTTTATTCCCCGGAAGGTTACTGTCCCTGCAGTCACCCCCCATTCATCAAAAGGACAGTCATGGAGACGAGCCATAAATAGGATGTTTCAGAGACAACCAATAAAATCACTAATGCTCTATTCGCTACCGAATCTTCCCTCTACTGGCCTCTCCCATCCCGTTTCCGCTCTCTGTCGCTTCTACTTCAGGCCAGCAGCCTCGCTTTCATTGTAAAAATCAAAATACTCATTTATTTCCATCAGTTTTCAGCATTGCGTTTTCTTAAAAAAAGAAGTAAATGTACGGAGCAAACTTCAAAAACAACCAAACAAGAATCATAAAAACTCCTACCTTACTAAGTTCTAGATAATTCCTGTTTTCTCCAATAACTGAAGAAGCCGTCATTTTCTTACTGAGCAGGGCGGATTTATGTCCTCTGAACTTAAAAGAAGGATAGGAAGAAACGAGGGATCCTGTCTGTGACAGTTTCGACTGGAACAAGTGACTGATCACCACATTTTCACTGGCTAGGAAATAAATAAAGGCATATCGTGAGAGGCATTGAAATCAGATCTACATGAGCATTTAGACGCATTGCTCATTCTACTGCCGTGACCACAACACCACCGGAAGTGAAGATGTCACTGAGGGGCTGTCCCTCTCTGCGCCCCTCTTTTGTTTACCCCAGTGTTCATCATAATGCTTGATAAACTCTGACCTTCCTCTTGCTGTTGGCCAGGAGTCATAGTCCTGGGTCTCCTTGAGCACCTGGCCCTTGGCTCTCTAACTGGGTGGCACCTGCTGGCCTCGTAGCCATGTGGACCGAATCTCACCTGCTTGGGTCTACGGGCCTCAGTGCCCTTGGCCAAGTCCTGAAGACCTGTGCTTTCTGCCAGCAGCGCCCCATCCCCAGAAGCATGTTTCCCAGGATCTAACCCGCCTACGGGTGGATGTTTAGACACCTGTGGGAGACCCTGCCTCATTTGGCAGTGACAGCTGTCAGGGGAAAAATGCCCTTCCTCTGATACATTAAGCTACATGTGTAAAAACGTCAATATATTTCGCGTGTCACGTGATGCAAGTTCCAATTGGAATAGCACGGTGAAAACTGGACGCGGCGGTTAGGGATCCAGAAGGCATGTTTCTCATGGTCCCTACACTTGTGTGTAGACAACCGTCACACTTCAGTTTCCTTTTCTACAAAGTGACCATCACATACCCACTTGGAGGATTACACAGGATTAAAGTGTGAAATGCTGTGCATATCGTTTTGGGATCATGCTTACCCATCAGCTAGTGAGCAACGGTCAGTAGCAAAGCAGTGTTCCTAACTTTTCCACATCCAGATTACTCTGCTTGGTCAGGCTTGCATGCTCAGTAGCCGTGCGTACAAAGGAAAGTCACTACATTCACAGGCAAACAGGGAACCAGGGAGAAAGAAGCGTCAGAGGAGGGAGAAGCAATTATGGAATGCCGGAAGGCAAAAAGGGGCCCTATGGTGTGGGATGAAAATTAGAACTCTCAGGATAAACTCAAGATCTTTCATAAGGAGCTGCATGCCTATCTGTTACCTATACTTCTTTAACTGTCTAGTTCTGAAGGGGCCCGGAAAGCAAGGACAATGCAGCAGAAGTGAGCTCGCCAAGCCCCCGCCCTCAGTGTTTCTTAACACCATTTTTCTCTAAAATAAACCCAAGAGTCTCGGCACACGGCTGATTTTGAAGCATGGACGACGATCTCAGAAGATGTCAGAAGGCTGGGATGTAAAGAGCTAAAAAAGACCATGAGAACCTGAAAAAGCACGGAGGAGCCGGCTCGGCGGGGTTCTCGCTGGCCCAGTGGAGCAATTTTAGCATCAAAATAAAGATAGTCATAGACTGTGATTCATTGAATAAAATAAGAATCCATGAGTCCACACTGATAGCAATCTAATTTGTTAATGAATGAGAAAGCGGAGTTCATATGGTTAAATGTCACTATTGATGGGAAAATCGGTGGAGGGGTGGGGTAGAAAATCACAACTGTGCGACCATAAGAGAAATCACTGATTTGGGCAAGGGTCACTCCCGCGCCCCAGCCAGCAGGGGACGGTCTGGCATGGGAGACGATGTTTACTCACCCCACTTCCCTCACAAGATACTTATCAACTAAGGAGTGAAACAGCAGCTTTCAATTACAGAAGCCGGAAGGATGCCCCACAACAAGGCCGTGTCACCAGTGGGGTGTCACAGTGTCACTGAGTTCCTTGAACATGATGGGCTGGTGACCCTCTAGCATCTCTGTGCGGTTCCCACCAAGCAGGGATGCACTGACACCCATGTGAGGAAACTGCAAGTAAACCCAGATTGAGGGGCAGTCTTCAAAATAACTGGCCTTTAGGTTTTAAATGCTAGTCACCAGAGAAAGAGAAAAGCAGAGAAAATGTCCCAGATTAGAGAAGATGGAAGAGAAATGGCACTGAGTGCAGTGACTGGCCCTGTACCGGGGGGAAGTCATTTTGATAGACATGCGGGGGTAAGTGGCAAAGAGACATGAACTTGGGATTAGACATCAGCATTGTGCTGAGGGTCGGTATGCTGATGGCGTTGGTGTTTTGTAGGACACTGCCCTTGATCTCAGGATGCGCCCCAAAGCGTTTCTGCAGAAAGATGCTTGTGGCTTGCTCTCAACTGGGTCAGAAAATACACACGCACACACACACACACACACACACGTACACACATGCACACGCACGCACACACATGCACCTGCACACGAGGGAAGGGAGGCGGGAGTGGAGGACAGGGTGGGAAGGAGGGAGAAGACACAGGAAAGGAATGAGGAAGGTTGATCTCGGAAAGGGCATTTGGGAGTGCTCGGGACTAATTCTGTCATTTTAAACTTGCAGTCATTTCAACAGAATCAGTTTCTGTTGAACTGGGAACCACCCCGCGCAGGGGTCTACACTCTGCATGGAGAGCCTTCCTGCCTGTAAATCCGGAGGCGCTAACCTAGGCGTGTAGTTTATGAGCAGGTTTGCGGAGACGCTCAGAGACGAAGGACTCAGCAGCTGTGGACATTACTGACAAATCTTAAATTTTCTTACTTTTACAAGCAGACTCAATAGTCTGGATTTTGACTCTCTTGCCTCTTTCTGAGTCAAGTTGTTTCCCCTCTCAGGCCCAGACAAGAGCACTTGCTGCATTTCCTGCATGAGCTGTGTCTCCACACCACCTGCTTTCCATTTGTCCAGGGATCTCACAGACAAAGGTGCATGTGTTCAGATCCTACCCCGGGCCCACCCCCTTTCTCGCCTGGGAGCTTTTTGATAATATGAAGATTGAATTAGATACTATAAACAAAGTACCTTGCAAGGTACTCAAAAATAAAAAAGAATCTATAAATTACACTTGCTTTTAACAACTATTTACGGCATCAAAACATTTCACGGATTAATAAAATACTCTCATAACCATGCATCTTTTGTTTATGATAGCATGGGTGAGCAACCGTGGCCTGTGGGCCAAATCTGGCTCATGGCCTGTTTCTGTAAACAAAGATTTATCGGAACACAGACCTGTCCAATTGCACCGTCTACACCTACTCTCTCATTTTAACAGCAGAGTTGAGTAGTTGCAACAGAGACCCTAGGGCTTGTAAAGCCTAAAGTGTTTATTCTCTGGCCCTTTATAGAAAACATCTCCCACCTCCTGTACAAACATACAATAAGATGCTGTAAATGTCGTCCTCTGGTTCTGATGCACCTGCAGCTCAAAATATTTGGAATAAAACAAGCTCACTTCTTTTCTCATGGAACTTACTAGCAAGTGTGCACAAAAGAATGACTTTAAAACGTAGGGCCTCTGTTAAGATAAACAGAATCACAGTATCACTAACCGCCACATTTAAAAATATATATATAGTCTATGGCCTGAAATGCAAGAAGAAAGAAGGCATTGCACCAACTTCAAGAAACATGCTATATATTAGATCTTCCAAAAATATAGGACTTGAAAGGTCATTTACATGGCTATAAATGGAACTTGAAATAACTGAAAGCTAGAAGGAATATAATTGCAATGATAATCAATAGGTTTGATCATTTCAATTCTTTCTACGTGATACTATTCCAATTCCATGCTTTTCCCACCAGTGTCCGTTTTAAGAGAGCTCGGTAAGCGCCCGTGCTGAGAGATAAGCAGAATAACTCCCTGTGAAAAGCTACATATCACATTGGCTCTGCTTGATTTAAGGTAAATATGTGCCTCAAACCAGCAGTGCCACGGATGTCTTATTTCCAGCGCAGAGACACCCAACTATCTCACCAAGGACTTTAGCCATCACAGGCTTCCTGCCCCAGGAAAGATCAAGGGCTCACATTCATTTAGAGCAACGTAACAGCACAAAAGATGATACATTTTAGTTCACTGAAAAGGTTGTCAGGAAAATGAGAAGTTCTGTAGAACTGCTAATAAGGAAATAATTGCTGGAGGACGCAGAAGTGTACATATCGATACAGACAACGCATCATATATGAATGTCTTATAGTACCTTCCATGTTGTATTAGAAACAGACGCATGTGCATAAAGTGGGAAGATTCACGAAGTAGATGGAGCCTATAAATTTGCATTGATACATGCATCTGTGCCCGTATGTGTGTATATATAAACTGTACCCTCTCCCCGCTCCGTGGGCGCTCATTCTTTATAACTGAAAGGACGTAAGAGTAAAAGACCACCCTTAGGTGCGCTCCAGAGTGAGCCGAAGTAATGACATCCCCTGCTGTGGCCTAAATAATTTTGGAAGCTCTATTTATCTTCATTAGTCTTCACAAAAGAGCTTTTTAATATTCATACCGCTAGAGTGGTAAAGGTATTTTATATTACTATCCGCTAAAAGCCGCGTTAAATTATGGTTTCTACTAGACTCCAAATTAAATTGTAGCCAATGTACAGGGAGACAAGATCCATTCTTTATTATTCTGGGCTTTAGAATGTAAGAGATATTTCAATTATCCTGTAGCTCGTGGCATATTATGGAGGACAATGTTCAGAGACAGAGAAATAAAGAATGTGTGGCATTTTAACCATGGGGGAAAACTTACTTTTCATGACAAATAGAAGATTCTGCGAAAGGGAGTCTTTATTTTTTTCAATTGCTCCAATGATTTCATACGTTACCTGTAATAAAAGAAAATGGCATAGTTACTAATGTTTATACGTGGCCACAAAAATAATTTCCTTTAAAGAATAATTTGACTCAGAGGATGTTTTCAGTTATTCATTACAGAGGCGTGCCAGGTCTTCAAGTTCATGTGACACACACGTTCAAAGCTCCCATTCAGGTGCCCTCTTTCTGCACACGAAGCCACGGACACCCTCCCCCTCTAATTTTCCAAGTGCCCTCTGACTGCAAGTTCAAAGAACATGGTGGTGTCTCCCATTCATGCAGCCCCCCTTTATTCTCGAGGACCCTATCCTGCTCAGAAAACTCACTAAACCAGGAAGGACTCCACCAGGCCTGGGGAAGAAGGCGTGATTGCAGTTTAAGAAATTCAATGGTCTCTTTATTGAAAGGGTTGTTTTGGATAACAGTTAATCCGTAGTCTTTAACCTCAAGAAAACACGGGGCACCTGGCTGGGTAGTGACGCCGGTGGAGCATGAGACTCTTGATCTCTGGGTTGTGCGTTCAAGCCCCATGTCGGATGTAGACATTATTTAATAATAAAATCTTTTAAAAAACAAAGAAAACATAATTATTCTGAATTAAACACATAAACAAAGACCACACTCTCTCACACACACACACACACACACACACACACACACACACACACACACACACAACTACCTGATTTTCTCTAACAACATTCATTGTCTGTTTTTGTTCTGTTATGGTCTTGTTTTGTAATGGCCGTTCCTAAATCCCGCAGTAAAATTCTTGTTGTACATTGCGGGTAGTGACTACAGACTCTTCAACTCTGTCTCCCCCCCATAACACGTAGCAATACGCCGTGTCCATTGGGCACATGTATTTATTTGTTTTTGTTACAAGCTTTAATTTAAATTCTAGTTTGTTAACATACAGTGTAATATTGGTTTCAGGAGTAGAATTTAGTGACTCATCACTTACACACAACACCCAGTGCTCACACCAGCCAGTGCCCTCCTCAATGCCCATCACCCGTTTGCCCATTCCCCGCCCGCCTCCCCTCCAGCCACCCTCAGTTTGTTCTCTATGGTTAATAGTTTCTTATGGTGTGCCTCCCTCTCCTCGTTTTCTTCCATCCCTTCTGTTTTGTTTCTTAAATTCCACATGTGAGGAAATACTTGTCTTTCTCTGATCTATTTCACTTAGCATAATACACTCTAGCTCCATCCATGTAGTTGCAAATGGCAAGGTCTGAGAAGATATTTACAAATGACATATCTGATAAGGGGTTAGTATCCAAAATCTATAAAGAACTTCTCAAACTCAACATCTGAAAAACAAACAATCCAGTTAAGAAATGGGCAGAAGAAACAAATGGACGTTTTCTTCCAAAGAACACATCCAGATGGCCACCAGACACACATGAAAAGATGCTCGACATCACAGACCATCAGGGAAATGCAACTCAAAACTATGATAAGATACCACCTCACACCTGTTAGAATCTAGGCTAAAATTAACAACTTAAGAAATAGCAGATGTTGGCAAGGATGCGGAAAAAGGGGAACAGTTTTACACTGTTGGTGGGAATGCAAACTGGTGTAGCCACTCTGGAGAACAGTATGGAGGGGCCTCAAGAAGTTAAAGGTAAGGGCGCCTGGGGGGCTCAGTCGATTATGCTCAGGTCATGATCTCATGGTTCTTGGGTTTGAGCCCCACGTCAGGCTCTGTGCTGACAGCTCAGAGCCTGGAGCCTGCTTCAGATTCTGCGTCTCCCTCTCTCTCTGACCCTCCCTCCCTCAAAAATAAATATTACAAACATTTGTTTCAGTTAAAAAAAGAACTACCCTATGATCCAGAATGGAGCCCATTTAATAAATATTTGGTGAAATGAACAAAAAAAGGTTTTGTTATATTATGACCAAATATAGAAAAACACTGTGCTCTCCATTTCATTAAAGACTGTGCTGATATAAGTCTTTCATTTTCACAAGATTATGTGCTTTGAAAAATTCTCACGAATGACACCTGGACACGGATATATGGAGAAAAAGTTAAAGGCCTCCTATTAACACTAAAGTTTAAAACCTCCCAGTTGGGAGCCTCTGATTGGTCAAGTTCCCTGGAAAACAAATCCTCCCTGGCACACACATGCAAGTACAGATGCTTGTGAGAGCAGTCTGGTTAGCACAAGTTTCTACTTTGTAGAACATTAACGAATCTTAAAGTAGGTGAGCTTATTTTGTGATAATTATTCTGTGATTATGTAGCTCTCTGAGTCTTTCTTCATATACGAAATAATATTCTGAAGGGCGTTCCAAGTCTAAGAGCGTCTGACCCTACTCAGTGGGTATGGTTGACCATCGGATGGGCGAGATTGGAGTTCACAGCTCAACACAAGTATTGGGCACTGCCCATGATGGCGTATTTCTTTACCCTTATGACATAATAATGCGAATGACTGAGAACATGTAACATAAGATTGGCAGTAGTGGAATGTTAATGCATGGTTCTAAACAATACTTTTTTTCCCCTGGTCCCAAATCTGGAATGAAATACTTCCTCAAGAAGCCCTTGCATATTTGAGGAGAATATCAGAATGAGAGACCCCCTCCCGGACGCTGGTGGTGATTAGCAGCACATTATTGGTGGGCTGGTCGACGTTTCTCATTCCCAATGGATGGAGCCAAGAAATACGCACACAACAAACACATATGTGAGGGTTTAGTTGTTTTTTCATTTTAAAGATAAAAAACAACCCGATTCCAAATTTGGTCTCTTAACCATGGCAATTTCTTCAAGCCAATGATGTTTAGTATTGGCCTTGTCAAAGGCAACCTGAAAATCTAAATAACTGATATCCACTGTGCCCATTTATGAAATTTATATATAACCTGCTACCATCACCTTAAAATATTTCTGAAATAAGCTTTTAATTTTTAGATAATTGCCGATTCATATCCAGCTGTAAGAAATAATACAGATTCTGCAGAGCCTTCACCCAGTTCCCCCAGTGCTGATGTCCTGCACAACTATCCCAACCAGGGTAATGACGTGAATGCAACAACATTAATGTGGGACGTTCACCTCAGGGCGCAGATCGGCAATGCACACTTACCTCCCCCAAATCAGTTGAACATATTGGTATGAGTCTGCTTCTGGGCTCCTTACTCTGTCCATTGATCCATGTGTGAACCCCCCCCACCTCTGCACTGATTACTGAAGCTTTATAATAAGACACAAGATTAAATGGATGAATTCTTCCCAAATTATTCTTTATAGAAATAGTTTAACCTATTCGATTTAGTCGCCATTCTGTTTAAACTTTAGAATAACATTGCCTATCGATATCTCTATATCTAGGCAAATTTTTGCTATGATTTTGATAGGCACTGCAGTAAGCCTGGGTTGCAGTTTGGGGACGAGCGTCACTATGCTGATTGTCAGCATAGTGCTCCTGCTGTCCTCTAGCCCACGGACGTGACGCGCCTCCTTCTATTTAACTCTCTGGTTTCTTTCATCAGGGTTTTGTGGGTTTCAGCAAACAGATCCTCTACATGCTTTATTAGATTTATACTTCCTTTCATTTTATGAGCGATTGTAAACGTTATTGTATTTTTAATTTCAGTGCTCTTTATTAGAATATAAAAGTCCAATTCATTATTTTATGTTTATGTTGTATCCTGTGAACTTGCTGAACTCACTTATTAGTTCTATAAGGCTTTTCTCCTTTCTTAGTAGATATTTTGGGATTTTACACATAGACAATCAAATCATCTAAAAAGAGGGACAATGTTCTGCCTTTTCTTTCATTTCTTGCCTTACTGCACTCGCTAGAACTTCCCGCACGGTGTTTAAAAACGGTGGGGAAATCCCTGCCTTCTTTCCGATCTTATGAGCAAAACATTCAGCCTTTCACCATCAAATATTATGTTAATTATAGGATTTTCATAGACATTCTTTATCAAATTGGGGTTATGTCCTCTAACCCTATTTTTCTGAGTGTTTTTATCATGAAGGAATGTTGAATTATCAAATGCCTTTTCTGCATCCAATTGATATGATCATGTGATGCTTCTTGTTCACCCTATTCATAGGGTCTGTTATCTTGATTGATTTCAAATGTCAAACCAGCTTTGCATCTCCAGAAAAAGAAACAAATTATTCATAGTGGACCATTCTTTTTACGTATTGTTAAATTGTAGTTGTTAATACTGAAAGTCTGCCTTTTTGCATCTGCCTTCATGAGGGGTACTGATTTTCAGTTTCCTGTGTGTGTGTGTGTGTGTGTGTGTGTGTGTGTGTGTGTGTGTGTAATGTCCTTGTCTGGTTTGGTACTGGGCCTTACTAGCTTCATAAAATGAATCAAGAGGTATTCTCTCTCTTCTATTTTCTAGATAAGATTATGTAAAGTTAGTGTTAATTTTCCTTTAAACATTTGGTAGAATTCTCCAGTGAAATCACCACGGACTAGAACTTTCCTTTTGGAGAGATTTAAATTACAAATTCATTTCCTTGATGGTTATGGGGATATTCAGTGATGCATTGCATTGGGTGAATAGAGGTAGTTTGTGTCATTTGAGGAATTGGTCTGTTTCATCTAAGTCGTTGGTGACAATTGGGTATCATATTCCTTCTTATCTTTCTGATGTCTGTGGTGACAGTCCCTGCTTTATTCCTGATACACTACAACCTGTGTCTTTTCTCTTTTTTCTTTGTCATTCTTTCTACAGGTTTGTCATTTTTTTGGTTATCTTCAAACAACCAGCCCTTTGTTTCATTGATTTCCTTTACTTTTTTCAATTTCACTGACTTCTGATCTTGTTACTGTCTTCCATTTGCTTCCTTTGGTTATACTTTGCTCTCCTTTTTCTAGGTTCTTGAGGTAGGAGCTTAGATCACTGAGACTTTCCTCTTTTTTCACATGTGCATTTAGGGATATACATTTTCCTCTCTGCAATGTTTCCACTGTGTTTCACAAAGTTGATATTTTCATTGTCGTTCAGTTCAGCACATTCTTTTAATCACCTGGAGGCTTCCTTTTTGACCCTTGGATTATATAGAAGGACATAGCTTAGTTTCCAAGTATTTGGAAATTCTCATGGCCTCTTCCTAGTATTGGTTTTTAGTTTGGTTCCATTGTGGGAGGTAAGCTCACTCTACATAATTCTATTCTTTCTCAACCTCTTTAGTTTTGATTTACGGCCCTGCCTGTGGTCTTTCTTGATACATGTTCCAATGGAATCTAAAAAGCATGCATATTCTGCTTTTATCAGCTTAAATGTTCTGTAAATGAGTAAGGCCTGTTGGTTGGCTGTGTTGCTGAGTTCTCTGTCCTGCGAAGATCCTATAGAGATGTCCGGTCACGTGTCTGGAGCAGAGTGTCCAAGTCTCCAGCTTAAAGTCTGTTTCAGCTGGCTTCCTCTCATGCCACTGAGCAGGGGAAGGGAGGCAGAGCCTTGTCGCTGCCACGGGGGAGGAGTCAGGCTCCCATTCAACCGCCTCTGACACAGAAGAGGGCACTCTCCTCACTGTGGGGCAGAGAAGGTGCTTGCTCTGGTCTCCTGCACCTCTCGTCCTCTCTCCCTGTCTGCGGGGTAAGCAGGTGGAAGGGGCCAGCATGCTCCATCACTGCTTCCTACATGGGCTCCACCAAAGGGGGTTGGTAGAGGGGAGCTGTGGCCAGGTAATCTCCGGGCAGTGGCAAAAGTCCCAGCCCCCCACTAGGCCTCCTCTGCCCCCGCATCCAGTAGGGAAGTGGGGGTATAACACAAATTCAGAGACACCGCAATACTAATATCTGAATTACGCCTACCCACCTCCAAATTACATGGCCTAAAAGGAAACTATATTTTATTAAATGTAACTAAAAGGTTGTGTTTGGTTTTGCTTTAAAAAATTACAGAAAACAAGGTAGAAATACATAATCAAGACTAAAACAACACACATTTACTTTTGATCCTAAATGAACGCAAGAATGTGAAGTTAATTTCGAGAAAAGATGGAACAGAAAAACAATGATCACTCATGTTGGATCTGGATCAATACTCACCATCTAAGAAGACATTCACCTCACTCAATGAGACCCCTGATCAATATTCACCATCTGCAGGAAGATGTCCACCTCACCCAACAAGATCCCTGATCAATATTCACCATCTACAGGAAGATGGCCACCTCACCCAATGAGATCCCCAAACAATCTTCATCATCTACAGGAAGATGGCCACCTCATCCAATGAGATCTCCAAACAATCTTCATCATCTACAGGAAGATGGCCACCTCACCCAATGAGATCCCCAAACAATCTTCATCATCTACAGGAAATCATCCACTTCACCCAACAAGATCCCTGATCAATCTTCACTGTCTACAGGAAGGTGTCCACCTCACCCAGCAAGATGCCTCCACACGTGACACATTTCCTCTTGTACCTTCCTCCTCTCTTCCTGCCACTCTGCTGCCAAATCCCTCCCTTGACTCCCATCCTGCCTCTCCCTCAGCAGACTCTCCAGCTCCTCCGGCTGCCAATGCCCAGCCTGGGGGTCAGGCCCAAAGCCCTGCGAGCTGCAGGGGGAAGAGCCGCAGTCTTCCGGGACAGCACACCTCCTGACTTCCAGCTCCCATGAGTCACAATGCCTGGAGGGTAAGCAGGTCAAGATGGCCTGCCTTCGGGACGTCTCGTCTGCAGAACATTAAGGTAACGTCAACCTCTCTCTGCGTCCTTCTCCATGTCTGTCTGTCTGGCTCTCTCAAGGTGATTTTGAAGATAAATGAAAAAGGTTGTTACCACTTAGCCTTGCACAGCATCTATGGTTTTCTGGTCACCATCCCCATACCTGCTTCTAATGATCTCCTGTACCTTCTTTTCACACCTGTTCCAGAACTTTTTACCGTATTGACCTGAGAAAAA